>SEYY01023448.1:12500-16235 GCA_009176605.1 Armadillidium nasatum
ATTTCACTTCACAAATTTTATATACATAAAAATGACCAGTAATAAAGAAAGAAAACAGAAGTGAGATTGATTCTATCAAATGAGAAAAACAAATTGAAGTCGATAAATTACAAAAGTATTTTTTATAGACTACATTATAGAATTAAACCAACGTATAGGCAACATTCCCAAGTAAATTAAACAAATGCAATATAATAATATAATAATAATAATAATAATAATAATAATAATAATAATAATAATAATAAAAGTTGGAGACAAGCAGTCTTTCTAAGATACTTTTAGAGAAGCGTCCTCCAAATATGATGATTCAGATTTATAGGAAGGAAAATCTGCAATTTAAAAGGCATCAGATTCCTTTTTCAAGAGTACTAGAAGTGATTTTTTTTTTTTTTTTTAATTTTAATTCTATAAGTCCCTTTGTTCTTTGGAGAACTTGTTGATTCCCCAAATCCACTCAAAGTACAATGAAAAGGAGAATATTAAAAAAAAAAAAAAATTGGACCAGTTATCATTTTTTTATCGTGAAAAATAAAAATTATTGTTTATTATTATTATTATTATTATTATTATTATTATTATTATTATTATTATTATTATTATTATTATTATTATTATTTTATTTTGATATTTTCATTACATTATTTTCGTTATTTTTTCATTTTAGTATTAATGTTATTATTAATTATTATTAATTATTCTTAATTTTTATTTTTTTTTTTTTTTTTTTTTTTTTTTTTTTTTTTTTTTTTTTTTTTTTTTTTTTTTTTTTTTTATTTTTTATTATTATTTTAATCATTAATATTTTATTAATAATTAATTATTATTATTAATTATTCTTATAAATTATTATTATTAAAGCAAAAGCCCAATGTTACGATATGCCATTAGTATTTCCAATAATGGCTGCTTCTACTAAGCAACTTGCTTACCACAATCGTGACAAAAAAATTTCATTTTATAGGGTCTCTATGAAAGCCCGGCGAAGCGATACGGAGAGAGAAGCCCTATGCGAGGGGGAACAAAAGCCCCCATGCAACGGGCTCTCCCCCAAGCATTCAGAAGCTTTTACTTCTTGCGAATCCCCGTAGGAATTCCTGTAGGAAGTCTTCTGTTAGGTAGGGATTGGCTTGAAACGGATGCATGTTTTTTTTCTCTCTCCTTTTATTTTCTCTGACAAAAAAAACAAAAAAAAAACAAAAACAAAAAAGATCTTTTGTTTATTCTAGATAGAATTTTATACTCTACTTTGTTTAAGGTTTTTGTTTGTTGCATTTGGCTTTGTTCACCTTCTCGCTTTGCAAATGTTTTTGTCGCTTATTTCATTTATTATTATTACTTTATTCAATATTTTTGTGTTTCCCTCTATCTTTTTCTCTCTAGCTATACGTCTATTATTTATCTATCTACCTACCTCTCTCTCTCTATCCATCTATAGATTCATTTATCCATCTAAACATCCATCTATTTATATATCCATCCATCTACCCAGCTGTCCATCCATCAATCTATCCATCCACCTATCACTCTAGCTATCTATCCATCTACCCAGCTATCTATCCATCTACCCAGCTATCCATCCATCTACCCAGCTATCCATCCATCTACCCAGCTACCTATCCATCTACCCAGCTATCCATCCATCCCTCTACTTATTCATCCATTTACCCAGTTATCCATCCATGCATTTACCCAACTATCCATCCATCTATTTATTCATCTATCCATTTACCTAGCTATCCATCTATCTATCTCCACGCTATTTACCCATCTGTCTATACTTCCATCTACTCAGCTATCTATCCATCATCCATCTATCCATCCATCCATTTACCCAGCTATCCATCCATCTATCTATCTATTCATCTATCCAGCTATCCATCCATCTATCTATCCATCCATTTACTCAGTTATTTATCTAACTACCTAGCTATTCATCCATCTAGCTATTCATCCATCTACCTATCCATCCATCTATCTACCCATCCATCTACCCACCCATCCATCTATCCAATTATCTATCCATCCATTAACCCAGTTATTCATCCATCTATCCAGCTAATCTATCCATCCATTATCTATCCATTCATCTACCCAGCTATCCATCCATCTATCTACCAATTCATCTATCTATCTATCCATTAGCTATCCATCTCTCATCTCTCTCTCTCTCTCTCTCTCTCTCTCTCTCTTTGTCTTTCACACACACACACCCTTTTCAGTCTTTACATAGTCAATTTACTGTGGTCTGGATGGTTCATTCATAAGCATCAAATATTATTATTATTATTATTATTAGTAGTTATTTTTCCTATTTACTTACCAATAGTAAGTAGATAGTAAATTGATACTTTTATCTTTTTCATGAGAGCTTTGTTGGTGCAATGAAAGCTAATATATTAGTTATATATATATATATAATATATATATATATATATATATAATATATATATATATATAATATATATATATATATATATATATATATATATATATATATATATTTATATATATATATATATATATATACGAGGGGGAAGTCAAAAGTTATCCGTACTTCCTTCATAATTTTCGTCAGGTTGGTGTCACTGCGTTGAGAGCTCTCACTCTGAAAAGTGGTATTCCTGAGAAAATATTTCTCAGATTTGACTCTGATCGTTCCGGTGTACTCGTTGGTATTATAGTTTAAACGCGGCAGCGCTGTTAGCATTGTGTACCAAGGAGGAACAGGGATCAAAATCCTATTTATGTGGACTGAAGATGTGTCCAGAGACTGAAATCCATTGCAGACCATCAATGAAATACATATTCAATGTTTTATCTCATAGGAGTGTGCATCAGTTTGAAGAGTTTGTTCAGTCTTAACAGTAGTCTAGGTTGATTGGCGTGTTGCTCCCTCTTCATGCTTGACGCTTGTTCGGCCATATTTTAACTTTTCGATCCACTCGTACACACTCCAACGCTGTAAAACATTGTCCCCGTATTTCCTTTAAAGTCTACCATGAATTTCAGTCTCACACACCCTCTGACTACAGGAATAGGATCTCTAATCTTCCTTGGTACATACTGCCAACGGTGGGGCCATGTTTACACTGTAACACCAACGACATCACTGGAATCAGAGTCACGTTTCCTTCAGGAGCACCCCTTTTTCAGCGTGCGAGCGTTTGACACAGTTGCGGCCAACCTGTCGAAAGACATGACGGAATTATGAGTAATTTTTGACATCCTTTATATATATAATATATATTATATATATATATATATATATATATATATAATAATAAATATATATATATATATATATATATATATATATATATAATATATATATATATATATATATATGTATTCGTCATCGTGAAAATCATCATTTTTTCTCAGTCGTCATTGTCAATTTTTTGCCGATTGTTTTGAAGATTAATTTACGTATATTAGCTTATAAACGTCTCTTGCTCCACTTTCTTCTCTTGAGAGTGAAAAGCTGTTCAGTAGTGAGGACCAAAGACGAAATCGAATTACTCCAAAACCTTGAGAATGATTGTTTCTGCATCACAATTTAAGAACTCAAATTTAAAGTACAAATTTGTAAAGTGTGTTCATGTTTTCCCATATTAGAATTTTTAAAATCGATGTTTTGAAGATACTATCGGATGTCCTACTCTCTCTCGGCCCCAGATATGCACTTATAGATATCAGAGTACTGGACATAAATTAATAAAATTTGTATATGAA
>SEYY01023449.1:2500-7500 GCA_009176605.1 Armadillidium nasatum
AAGTTGATAAACACTCGTTTCATTACAGCGTGGATGGGAAGTTGGGTCTGATGGTTATTTGCAGTTTATAAAAGAAGTCCGAAAACACGACGAAAGCGTCCCATCACAAGATCTTGCGAGTCAGATGATCAACTACGCAAGAGAAATGGAGCAAATTGTTTGAGCATTTTCTTACAAATTATTTTTACTTATGAATCATTAATTTTAAGTACAAAATTTTATTTCATTAACCTTTCGAGATGAAATTAAAATAAATGAATAAAGTTGTAGTCGGTAGGGTTTAGATTATCAAGACAATTTTAAATTAATTTTTTTGGTGTGGAAAAAAAATTATATATTTAGAACTTCCCAAAATCTACTTCATTGGAATCTATAGTAGAAAGTATTTGAAATAATTGTTAGGGATTTAAAAAAAAAAAAAAATGAATAAAAGAAAACTATATAAAAAAATAATTTATTATAAAAACTACTAAACTAATTTTTAGAATTATCTTAATACTTTCTTCTTTTGATTATATCTGGCTTCCAGTTGATCGGGTGGCTTTCTTCAGACTAGAAAAGAAAAAAATATTGTATATAAAACCTCATGAAAATGTTTTGATAGATAAATTAAAAAAAAAAAATTCTTAATTTTGTTGAAATTGTATACTAATTTTAAAATTTAATTCGATTAAATAAGGCAAGCTTATATACATCCAAATTTACACTATTCTTCAATATCCCCCGGAATGGATTACATGTGACCTATTACATCACACAATTATATTATACTTACTGCCGAATCATCTTCCTTGTATATTTTTATGGTTTTGTCTGCATCACAAGTTATAAGTCGCGATCCACTTTGGTCGAAGGCCATGGCAAATACTCCACTTTCACTGTCCATTGAACCTACAAAGAAATAAAATACTCAAGCAAGTTAACCTCATCATTATAATACCGTTTCATTAAACCGACTAAATTGAAAATTTAGTAGCAGTTATATATATAGTTAGTATTATTAACATTTAATAACATAATATAAGAATATTAATATTCTGTAAATTCTTCTCATTTTATAAATTTTTTTATTTCATTAAAAATCCTAAATAATATAAATATGTAGTATAATAATAATAATTATAGGAATCTTAGATATGTTATATATTATTTATTATATTTTTTTTATATAATATATATATATATATATATAATATATTATAAAATATATATATATATATATATAATATATATATTATAAATATACATGATTTACGTCTTTTTTAATTTTAAATGCGTATATATATATATATATTATATATATATATATATATATATATATATATATATATATATATATATATATACGAATGTGCTTTTTTTTTTAATATATTTTGCGAGAATAACAATAGGCAGTGTTTTTAATTTTATATAGAAAGCATTATATAATTCCTTACAAAGCTTTTGATTGTGTTGTTCCCATTTTTTCACCAAAGCATTCCTTTTATTAACATAAGCTTTTAAACCCAAAAGGGGGGGAAATTGAAAGCCAAGTATACAATGTATAGTGACGATCGCTACTCACCTCTTTGTATGAGTAATATTCGTATTCAGATACATTGTATTGACCAGAATGACTACCCTGCCACCGGGAGAGTTAAAGTTTTTCAGTAATATTGGTTTTATATAAAGGATTATTACTAACTATTAATACTAATAAAAAATTGTTATAAAAATAATATTAATCACCTGTTCTTCTCGGTTATTATTTTTATTTTTATTATTTTTATTAATATTATAATTATTATTATTTAAAGAGAGCAAGGATACCATACAAGCATTTAAAATAACCAATACACCCTAGTTAGAATAATTAAAGTATACATTAAATACAACAATAAACTTTAAAATACATCATGTATCTTCAATACATCTTTAAATCAATTTTAAAAGGACTTATATTTACAAAAAAAAAGTCAAAATCTAAATAAACAAAATATATCATTCACTAAAATAATAATAGTAATAATAATAATAAAAATTGCAAAAGGGCAAATCAATGTTAAGAGTAAAAGGAATTTTTAAAAAATTACGAAAATGCTTGTCCAATATATATATATATATATATATATATATATATATATATATATATATATATATATATATATATATATATATATATATATATATATATATATATATATATATATATATATATATATATATATATATATATATATATATAAATATGAAAGCTAATAGCTAATAGAGAATTGAAGAGCAAAAATACAAGAATAATAATAATAATAAAAAATAGTAATCAAATAAAATTATACGTTCCCCGACGAGGGGGGTAGGAACCCCCCGAAAGTTCATCGAACATTATAGAGCAGAAGAATTGCGTTCTACAAAGGAGAAGAAGAGAGAGGGGTGACTAAGCTTAGCATGCTTAATCTCACCATAAAGACCTGATTTTTAGATGGTAATTCCCTTGTTGAGCCTGAGAGAAGGTAACAGAAGACGTACAGAAGGAATAATATACTGATCCCGTACAAGTATGTGAAAAATGCCTGGAAAATAAATAAATATAATATATATATATATATATATATATATATATATATATATATATATATATATATATATATATATATATATATATATATATATATATATATATATATATATATATATATATATATTATAATATATTATAAATATTTAAAAAAAAAAATAGTAATAATAATAATAATAATAATAATAATAATAATAATAATAATAATAAAAATAGGTGAAATAAGAAATAAAATATACAGTAAGTTTTATTCAGACACTTTTGTTTTAAGAGAGATTTTTTTTTAATCCATGTAGGCGCCGTTTCACCACAGCCTTAGGTCGTGTGAAATCGGAAATTTTCAATTCCATAAACGTTAAAACTTTAAATACCATTTTAAATATTTTAGAACGCAATATAAATACAATAGTTGTTCTCACACACACTCATATATATATATATATATATATATATATATATATATATATATATATATATATATATATATATATATATATATATATATATATATATATATATATATATATATATATATATATATATATATATGCTATAATAAACTACAAATACTCAGTGTAAATCAAGTGAAGATAGTCTCTAACAAACTGATTGAAATTCTTTGGTCGGTAAATATGGCGGAAAAAAACAGTAATAATAATAATAATAATAATAATAATAATAAAAAATAATAATAATAATAATAATAATATCCCTGCTACTATTACTACTACCATTAATAATAACAATAAAAGAGTAACAATGATAATAATAATAAAATTATGAATAATAACAATAATAATAATAATAACAATATAGCAATAATAATAATAATAATAATAATAATAATAATAATAATAATAATAATATTATTATTATTATTATTATTATTATTATTATTATTTTATTATTATTATTATATTTATTATTATTATTATTATTATTATTATTATTTATTATTATTAAACTGTATTCCAAACGAGATCCTTCACAAGTGAATCAAATGTTTTTTTTTTTTTTTTTTTTTTAAATAAAAAATAACTCAGCAACGTGTTGCTTTTACGCAAAGATGCAAACGTATTGTTTGAGTCAATGCTTTAAGCCAAAGAAAGTTGGGGGAATGTGATTCCCTTAAGTTCCCCCCCCCACAAAAAAAAACTTTAAAATAAAATAAAAAGTTAGTTGTATCCTTCTCCCGCGAGGCTAGCTAGAATCTAATCCCTCCCTCCCCCACATACAAATGAACATTTTGTGACTGCGAAAGTGAAAAGTTTTATATCTGTAGATGCAGATCTTCTATATTTCCAAATCAACGCACTTACCGACGTGAATATTTCACATGGTATATAAAAAACTTTTAAAAATATATGGAATCTTAATAAAACTGTAAATACAAACAGTTTAAAACATTTGTGGTACTATGGTTTACCTGTAATTCTTTTCTGATAAAGATTCTGCAATTTCTAATACCAAAATGATAAAAGGAGACAAATTCTTGCTGATATTGAACATATTATTAGAATGCGGAACGAGGATCCAAACTATCCCAATCAACTGCTAACCACAATTCCCATTTACTACTACTTACTACCACTGCAGTGGTAAAACCAGTAGGTTTAATATTTGTATCTTAGTAATGGCATGTTATATTTTAAAAGACATTTCCGTCTTTTTTCCTCTTAAGTGTATTGTACTTTTTATCATATACTATGTATCATTAAACAAACATTCACTCATAGCACTACTGAGAGGCCGAACCAGTAAGTACCTAGGAAGTGATATAAATTTATGATATTTCACTTAATTTTTCATTAGAATACAAATAAAATATTTTATTAGCTATTTTTTTTTTTTGTTATCAACATTGCTTGACATCAAATTTTATTGCGTCAGTTGCAGTGAATCAGATGATTTTTTTTTCCTTTAATGAGTTCAGTGTCGATTTTCAAAAGCTTTTTCAGTGAAATCATCATGGTCATCTGTAATTACTGTAGTTGGCTTTGAAAGTAATTAAACATTTACACATTTTTTTACCTTTAATCATTGATATCGCAAGCGATGTGGTGAAAATCTTGGTTCTGTACAGAAAGAAAAAACTTTGTATAATTATTTTTACTGTAAAAAAGTTCCTCAATGGCATTGGAGTGTGAACTTGTATCGTGGATCAAAGAAAATAGATAAAGTGAAAATATCGTTCGTTTGTAAAAAGTCAAATTTTGCTATGTGTTTCTTTATCTGGGTAATATTTTATATTTAGCCTGTTTTAGAACGTGAATAACTATATTTTTCCATTCGTGTAACACTGATATTAGTGATTTCAGAAGGGGAATATCCTATGTCCTATGTAATGGTAATACGCAATATAAGCGTTCGTATCCCTCAGTCTTTTATTTAAATCCTCGTTTGGTCTTAGAGCTTTAATAGCATGTAAAAAAGTGATCCAATCAAT
>SEYY01023449.1:10000-15508 GCA_009176605.1 Armadillidium nasatum
TACACACACATTACAGATATATGTCTATGTAAAAAAAAAATATGTGACTGCTTCTGTACAAATACATGTTAATCTGTACGAATAATATGGACAATAATTTTAAGTTTTATCGTTTAAAAACAGACCATATGTATATGGTTTAAGACCAACCATATACATAAAAGAAACAATTATTTATTTATTTATTTATTGAATTGTAAACCCTTTCCACTGCTTAATCCCCCACCCCCCCTTGGAAATTAAAGCAAAACTTGATTCAAGAACATAATACAGTAAACTGCACAGATTTAACAACTTCAGATTTTAGGTCAAAGGGGCTGAAAATTTAATCATTGCCTTGCTGAAAATGGCAAAAACTAATTGCATAAGTCAGCGGTTCCCAACCTTTTTTTCCTTCCGTACCCCTTCATAATGTTTTTTTTATTTACGAGTACCTTCGTTCACACACAATAATCTAATATATATATATATATATATATATATATATATATATATATATATATATATATATATATATATATATATATATATATATATATATATATATATATATATATATATATATTATAAAGTATTTTATAGATTAGACACATTAGTAAACTTAAAATTAGGAGTTATATAAATTTATTAATATTTAAGAATCCAATACATTTGTATATATATTATTTTAGTTTTTAAGCTTCACAATTATATTTTATATTTTATTTATTATTATTATTATTGTTATTATTATTATTATTATTTGGTAGAGAAGTTAAACTCTGAACCTATAAAAGGAAATGTAGTTAGTTATAGAGGATCAGAATAGAAAGTAGCTTGACTTTCTAAACATCGAAAGTAGTTTGACTTTCTAAGAAACAGAAGATAGATTGATCTTCTAAGAAGAGAAAGTTTGTTCTCTTCTTCTCTAGGTTAGCCTAAGATGATTACTTTGAATCATTCGGCAAACATATAATATAGTACTTTGACTATAGAGGAGAGGTATACAAAAGAGTAAGGACTCTTGGACGAGGAGATAGCCTTATCCTATACCTTAAGGGAATTGTAAGTTTGTACATTCCAGCCTCACTGAGATGAAAGATTGTTCGACTCAGTTTATATGCTAGAGATAGTTTGTATATTTACATTAACTTTATGTTACACATATAATATCTATTTAAATTTAATATTGTATAAATCCTTAAGATTTCGCTCATTGTCACGCTTACCAAATGTCCATTGATTATATTGTAAATATTATTCCCTATTTGTATAATAAATAACCAAAAAGCATTACTCTTTTATTGAATCCACCAAGATCAGGAATTTGTTTATATCACCTTATTTTTATTCTGTAATTAGCAACTGGGCTCTTAACATATAAAACTAGTCTACAATAGGGTTCAGGGGCTAACTTTTACATTGAGTGGCAGCGGTGAGACTTCATTTATATACATACTAATATTTAATAACAGTAGTAAAGATATTTATTGAAACACATAAAAATAAAAATACATTTTTATATTATTTATTAAAAACAAATTCCAATGACTGGTGATTTCAATAAAAGAGTATTGTCGATCGTTAAAATATATATTTAATATAGTCTTTATCGTATATTATATTTGTATTAATTTTTGTAAAGTCGCAATGGCAGAATCAAATGTAGAAGTAAATGTTCAAAATGAAAATAATAATATGTTGCAATTTTCGAATATTGTTGGCAAACTACGTTCATTTAATGGTAAAAATAACTTTAAAAACTTTATTAACCAATTTAATATGAGGTCAAAACTAGAGAATTGGGGAGAAGATATAAAGGTTAATATTTTAAAATGTTTATGTATTGACTCAGCTCAAACTTACTTAAATGCCCATCCGGAAACAGAAGAATTTAACTTTGATGAGTTAGTCGCATTTTTATCCAAAAGATTTGTTATAAAAATTAGTAAACAAGAAGCCTATTCTAGATTTACTTGTCTAAAGCAAGGACACTTAAATATTAGAGATTATGCTAATAAAATTGATGAAATTAGTGAGTCTGTGATGCAAGTCTTAACAGAATTTGAAGATATAGAAAATAGAGACCAGTTCCTCATTTCTGTATTCATAAATGGACTAAATCTAGAAATAAAAAAATTAATAGGCATACAAGAGTTCAATACTTATAATCATTGCTTACAAACAGCGTTAAAAGCTGAGAAGTTGTTACCAGGTAGAAGTTCTGTATTAAATGTTAACGATAGAGAAATGCCAAATTTTCAAAATTACCATAATAGTTATAACTATAATAGAAATTATAATAATAATAAAATCATATGTTATCATTGTGAACAAATAGGACATATTAAAAGAAATTGTCCTTTGCTAAATAAAAGACGAACTTTACTTCCTAACCCCCAAAAATTTTTAAATAGATCTATCACAGATAATTTGGAGAACCCTGTGACATATATAAAAATAAATGAAATAAAATCCTTAGGATATTGGGATTCAGGATCAAACATCTCACTGATTTCTTATAGTCATTTCTCCAAAGTATTTGAGATAGATCGCTTTAAAAAGATTGTAAAGACTCCTAATATTGTTGCTACTAGTGTCACAGGAGAGACTTTAAAAATTTTAGGTAAAACCCCCTTACATTTAAATATTGGTAAAGTAAATTTTATTCATGAAGTGTATATTTTAGATGATACTAAATTTGTAGGAGATTTGCTCATTGGAAGAGACGTAATAAAGAGGATTGGAAAAGTTATGTTTAATTTTGAGGAAAAATATATTCAAGTTAATAAAATAAGAATGCCCATAGTTTGCCATGACAATTACAAAATGCAATGTCATAACATAAATAAAAAGAATCTTAATGAAGATAAATTAAAATTAAATAAAAGGATAATACTACCACCTCGATCATTTGTTAAAGCACATGGTGTAGTTGGAGAAAAGTGGAAGAATAAAAATATCGTAGTTGAGTCTTCTTGCAATGATGGCTTAAGAGTAGGTAACACTTTAGCAATTGTCAATGATAAATTAGAAGTGCCGTTTACAATAGCGAATTATTTTGATAGAGAGATTGTCCTAAACAAAAATGAATTAATTGGAGACATATTTTTGGCTGATGATAATGAAATAGAGATAGAGAATATAGCCAAATCAGATTGCACCTTCAATTTAGATGACGTAAATTTAGAAAATTTAGAAACAAACCAGCAAACTAAAATTTTAGATTTATTAAAGAAATATAAAGACGCTTTTTCACAAACATCTGACGATATTGGACTTTGTACATTGAATAAGCATAGCATAAAGACAGGAGACTGTAAACCAGTTTTTGTTCCTCAATATAGATTGCCCCAGTCAACTAAAAAGGTGATGCAAGAACAAATAGATAAAATGCTAAAAATGGGATTAATAGAAAGATCTTCTAGTAGTTGGAATTGCCCCATAATATTAATAAAAAAATCAGATAATACTTTACGCTTTGTATACGATGCTAGAGGTTTAAATAAAGTAACCGAAGTAGAAGTAATGTCAATGCCTAAGATAGATGAGATATTGTCGTCACTAAACGGTTCCAGATATTTTTCGGTATTAGATAACCTAAAAGGGTTCAATCAAATTCTAATAGCAGAAGAAGACAGACACAAAACAAGTTTTATTGGGCCTGACAACCTTAAATACCAACATGTAAGAATGCCTTATGGTTTATTAGGAGCCCCTACTACTTTCACTAAAACATTGTCTCTCTTATTTTCCGAAGTGTTAGGCAAATTCTGTCATATATATATGGACGACTTGATCTTGTATTCGTCAAATTTCGAAGACCACCTTAAATATCTAGAACAAGTTCTAAAAATATACAGAGATTCCGGCCTTAAGTTGTCCCTAAAGAAATGTAAATTCGCTCAGGAATCTGTAAAGTATTTAGGCCATATAGTTTCTAAAAAAGGAATTCAGATAGACCCGGTTAAATTACAAGGCATAAGAGACTACCAAACACCAAAGAACGTAAAAGACGTCAGAAGATTCGTTGGAATGGCAAGCTACTACAGAAAGTTCATTGACGGTTTTTCTAGCATATGTGCTCCTTTAACTAACTTAACCAAAAAGTATTCAAAATTTATTTGGTCCGAATTAGAAGATCAGGCTTTCAACAAATTAAAAGAATTACTATCAAGCTCACCTATCCTTATACATCCAAATTTTGATCATCCTTTCAAACTCCATACAGATGTGTCTGATATAGCTATTGGAGCTGTGTTAACTCAAGAAGTCGATGGTATGGAAAGACCAGTGGCATACTTTTCCAGAAAACTAACACCGCAGGAAAGTAGATATAGTGTAACAGAAAGAGAGGCTTTGGCAATTGTTAAATCTGTAAAACATTTCGATTACTATTTATATGAACATAAGTTTACAATAATATCCGATCACCAACCTTTGAGATACCTCTTTAAATTCAAACCAAGCACACCAAGAATAGCTAGATGGGCTTTACTTTTAACCGAATTCAACTTTGACATCAAGTTCAAGGCAGGGAAAGAAAATATAATTCCTGACGCACTTAGTAGAAGTGTGAGTGCCATTAGTAGTGAGGAAATAGTTGATCCATCAAAAGTTTTAGGTTCGCATAATGTGCGAAAGGAACAATTAAAAGACTTGGAGTGGAGAAGGATTATAAACTACTTTGAAAAGAGGAATGTAGAAGGAATTCCGAGAGACATAGATTTGTCGAGGTTTATCATGAAAAGTAACTGTTTACACTTTATACATTATAATAGCCATCAAAGACCTTATAAAGAAGTCTTAGTAATTCCACAAACACTTAAGGACACAGCCTTGTATATAGCACACAATTCTCATTTGAACTTCCATGCAGGTTTTATTAAAACTCTTTACAGAGCTAAAGATTTATTTTATTGGCCGAATATGTCCCAAGACATAAAAAATTATTGTAAAAATTGTCTAACCTGCCAGAAAATCTTCTCCATATAATAATATTAAAGCACCATTACAGTTATTCAACTCATCAATCTCCCCAGGTACTCATATAAGTATAGATATTGTTGGACCATTCCCTGAAACTCCTAACGGTAATAAATATATCTTTTCTATTATAGATAACTTCTTCTAGATTTCTTCAAACTTACCCTATTTCCAATATTAGAAAAGAAACCATTGTAAATTGTTTAATTGATTACATAAATAGATTTTCTTCTCCTTTGCATATCACTAGTGATAATGGTTCCCAGTTTCACTCTAAACTTTTTAAAGAAGTATGTGATCTTTTTAAAAGCAAAATACATTATACAACAAGTTTTCATCCACAAGGAAATAGCTATTCGGAAAGATCTCATAGAAATGTCAAAAATGCTTTAATCTCGGCTTTAGAAAATTCTTCATTACAACAATGGGAAGATTACCTTTCATTTGTCACATTAGCTTTAAATACTTCATATCATTCAAGTACAAATGAGATACCATTCTTTTTATTTTTTGGCAGAGATGCTATTTTACCTTTGTCAGATA
>SEYY01023450.1:5000-31177 GCA_009176605.1 Armadillidium nasatum
AAGGATAAAACCTCAAAAAAAGATTATTATTTTGACCTAATTATGTCTATATGTCTTTAATATGTACGAATTTCTCATCATTGGTATGCTGTTTCAGTCCAAGTGTGTTTATTCTTGCTTCATTTCATGTTATTAACATTAAAATCTTTATGTTAGGTGTCAAACCTACTCATTTCATAAGGATAAATATATGACTGTCCCCTTTTGGTTTTTAAAATAGCCATAAGGAAAGCCTAAAATAGCCTAAAAATGTGTATATTTGAGTATATTTTCGCTAATTGTTCTCGTTCACTGAAGATAATTTATGTCAACATATGCGTATTTAGCATATTATATCCGATGTTTGAAGAAAATTTTTTTAGTACATCAAGCCATGTTTCTTTTTAAATAATATTGAAAACTCAATTTCAGTTTTCTGAAAAACAAAAATTGGTTTTCTGCAGAGTTCTGTCTCAATTGAAAGGTGTCTATTCACTATCTTTTTGTAATTTTTTTTCATTTACTAATGTTTTTTTATATTCAACTATGTTTGCAAAAAATTACTGTATGAATTAAAAGCAAAAGTAAAGTGCAAGTAACAATAAAATCAGAAGAAGATCAAAACATGCACAGGAAGATTAAAAAGTGATATAATGTTATTTAAATTCACCGAAAATGTGAAAATAAAGGAGAAACAGCAACGGACAAAAAACAGCAATTCAAAGGTTTTGTAAATTTATAATTTACCTTTCTACAGAGTTCTGTCTCAATTGAAGTTTTCTATAATTTGTTTTGTTTGGTATGAATTAAAAAAGTATAAAACATTGAAAATTAACCCAAACAGTTCACCTTGTAACATAAGAGATGAAGAATTGTCATTTTTATATATATATATATATATATATATATATATATATATATATATATATATATATATATATATATATATATATATATATATATATATATATATATATATATATATATATTATAATTAAGCAAATGAACAGAAATATTCATCTAAACAGTGAGAAAAAGTTCTTTTATTTTATTTAAAATATTTTTAATTATTCTGAAAAGAACCAAAGGGTGAAAAATATCAGATTTCTTCAAGTGTTCTTTTTGGAAAAACGTGAGTGGAATCTTGAAGGATATTATGGCATTAATGGACTAAAGTTTCAATATATAAAAGCAACACTAAGGTGCAAGTATTGCAGCGATGAAATAAAAAAGATTAACACATGTACAGAAAGAGTGCCAGTTTTTAATTTCATTATAATTTTTTTTAGCAGAAACAGGTTTTACAGCATTCAAGATAAAAGCTACAGATCTGTTTCCAAAAATTAAAATTATGTTTTACAATCAAATCCTAAACTTACAAAAGGAGCAAATAGTGAAATTGTAGTCTGTCATGGAGAATCGGACATTGCAAAATAGCAGTTTGCCACCAGGGTTTCGTCAATTTTTCGTTGTAATATACAGAGATGTCTACCAGATCTACCTCAAATAAAGGGTGTTTTCAACCTCTGGTTAAAGAAATCTACTAAAGACAAATTCCAAATCGGATTCTCTTGGTTCTGACTTTATAAAAGAGGAATTTTCATCTAGTAATTGTAACAACTACAGAACATGTGAAAATTAAAAGGCAATTAAACATAAACTCAATACTTTGCTATATATATATATATATATATATATATATATATATATATATATATATATATATATATATATATATATATATATATATATATATATATATATATATATATATATATATATATATATATATATATATATATATATATATATATATATATATATATATATATATATATATAATTATAAATATATAAAAAAATATAAAAATAAAATAATTATATATATATATATATATATATATATATATATATATATATATATATATATATATATATATATATATATATATATATATATATATATATTAATATATATATATATTATATGCAAGGTGAAAACCCAGCTCATCAGCAATCATCCCAGGATGAAAGATGATGTCAGAAGTTTTTGATCTATGTTTAAGGAGAATAGGTGAATCCTTATGATGTATTCTGGAAAATTTATGCACAATCTTATACACAAATTTGCGGAAATATTATTTACTTGTTCTCCCGTTGATGCACTTCGATTGGGCTACTGTTGATTGGAAAAGAAATAACGGTGTCCTCCAACCGAAAAAAAAATTCGTTTTTACGGACATTTGAATTTTTAGCATGAAAAGATTTTATAGAGTGTTTTTCATTGTGGTTTGAACACGTAAGGAACCTCTCGGCTTTTTTTCATTAAATCCTTCATAAAATACTTAAAATTTCATTTTTTTTTTTTTGCTAAAGAATTGCAAGCATATGAAAGAATTAAAAGAAAATTAGATAAAAATTTTGAAATTTTCATTTTTTTAAAAAATGATTGCTCTTTAAAGAATGTTCTGTTTGACCGAAAATAATTTTTGGATCAAACTTAATGAATATCTTCATGTAACTGTCTCTAATTCATTAAAAAACGTGAAAAAAGATCTACGGAAATTTTTTTTAAAAAGAATTTTTTCCCTTTGAATAGTTATATTTCGAGGAATTCGAAGAAAACGGCGATTGCTCTGAAAGTTTACATCGACATGAACTACTTTTAAATGATCATATTTTAGTAACTATTTAGAATTAGAAAAAACTAATTGCATATTTGAAATCGGGAGAAAACTTTCCATTGGAATATTGATAAAGTTTTACATACTCAGAAAAACATAAAATAAAAAATAAATTACTCAAGGCATTAAGCGAAAGTTTCGGGGACATTGCGACATGTCTTTTCTCACGAACCACTTGGAATTATGAAAACTTAATTACAGATTTGGAATCAACATAGATTTTTCTACAAAACCACTGAAAAAAGGGAAAGAAATTTTTCACCCCTAAAAGTTGAGGGTCCTCAATTGGAGAGTCCCTTTGAGTCGATTTGTGTAGGAGTTGAATAATAATTCACAAGAACAACCAGAAAGGACTTCTCCCGACCGCTCTTGAGCGTGAGGCAACATGATCCGAGCTTGGCCCCCCCCTCCTTTCACTTTCGGAAACTAAACAGATAAGGTAATAATTAAAAGATGCTAACACTCTCGCAGACTAAATATTCATTAAACATCGAAGTTTAATGAATATTTAATATTTTTTAATGAATATTTAGTCTGCGAGAGTGTTAGCAGATTTTAATTATTAACTTATCTGTCTAGTTTGCGAGAGGGAAGGGGGTGCAGAGCCAGGGACATGTTATCTCACGCTCAAGCGCAGTCGGAAGAAGTCCTTTGATGTTGTTCTTGTGAATTATTATTAATAAGCCTCCTCTTTGGATTTTTTAAACAGTAGCGTAGAGGTAAAACTTTGTGCTTTTACGCTATAGGGCCCGGGTTTGATTCATCTATAGCCGTTTAATATTCCATGTTTAATGAATATTTTGTCTGAGAGAGTAGTAGGTCTAAAAATGGAGACGGCAATGCACCATTTCAATGTTGTCAAAAAAAGAAAAAATACTTTCAGAAAGATACATTGGGGTTAAAAATGCATAAAGAGTTAAAAATTGTCATGTTGCAAATGCTGCAAACTTGCAACATTGATGAAAATAAATAAAAAACACTAAAAACACTTAAAAAGCCAAAAAATACCTAATGGAAAGTAGCTGAGGCTGTAAAGGGGCCTAAAGGGTTAAATAATAATTTTCACGTCGCAATGTTGCAAGCATATTAGCTTGCAACATTGCAACAATTTTAATTTTAATGGAATTTTGATGTAGTTAGGGGTAATTTTTAACATTGATGTTTAATGTATTCGATCTGCAAGAGAGTTAGCAGACCTTAAATATTTATTTATCTATTTAGTTTGCGAGAGGAAAGGGGGGGCCGAGCCCGGGTCATTTGCCACTCGCTCAAGCGCTGTCGGGAGAAATCCTTGGAGGTTGCTCTTGTGAATTCATAAGCCTCCTCTTTGGATTTCTCTTTTGAACCGCCAGTAGCGTAGTGGTAAAACGCTATGCTTTTGTGCTATAGGGCCCGGGTTCGATTCCCCTATAGCAAACTTTAAACATTGATGTTTAATGTATTCGATCTGCGAGAGAGTTAGCAGACCTTAAATATTTATTATATATATATATATATATATATATATTATATATATATATATATATTATATATATATATATATATAATATATATATATATATATATATATATATCCCAATCATTCAGTTAAGAACGACTTAATAATGTAGCATCTCTAAAAAGACTAAATTCATGAAATCGTTATCTGCTTTTGCAATGAATCACAACAACAGCTCTATAGAACGACCGGAAAGGAAATTAGAGAGAAAGTCACAGAGAGAAGGATAGATTCCGAAAGAGGGAAGTTTGGAATTCAAAGCTTTGTACCAGACTCTATCGAAGGCTTTCGATATGTCTAGCACCACAGCGAAAGATTCACCGAAACCCCGAAGGGCGGAGGATCAAGAGTCAGAAAGTAGGAAAAGACGATCACCAGTAGAAGGGAAGGTCGAAGTGGAAAGGCAGAGATGAAATACTTTACCAAGGCAGGGTGCAAGCTCGGAAGCACAAGTTTCGAAATCGCAGAAGGAATACCATCAGGACCATATGCCGCCTTAGTGTTAAGCTCAGAGAGAGCAGAAATGGCATCTTTAGAAGAAATTACAATGTTAGGCATAAATGAGTTGGAGGGGGTTGAAAGAGGAGGAATAGCTCCGGAAACGTATAAGGAAGAGTTAGAGGCAAAAGTTTGAACGAAAAGTTCAGCTTTAGTGGAAGATAAAATGACAGTTGTGTCATCAGAGGAACTAGAGGAGAGAAAAGGAAGAAGCAAAGTTAGAGTTAACATTTTTTGCAAAATGCCAGAAAAGGCGAGAGGAAAAGGAACCAGAAAGACTTAAGACGGAGAAAAGAGCTTATGGTATCTTGAAGAACTGATTTTGCACGAATCCGGAATGATATACGAGTTGAATGAATTTTCATTAGTTTGAAGACGACGATAATCTCTGATGGCAGAATCTCTGCGGCGAATAGCCCGAGACAAGTAGAGTTAAATCAAGGTTTGTTAGGTTTAGTAGAAGGGAAAGAATACAGAATATACGCCTCCATGCCAGGGAGAATTACCTCGGTTATGCACTCTGCACACTCCGAGGGACATCTCCCACGAAAGCAGTAATCATTCCATGGGAAATTAGTGAAGTACAACCTCAAGTGAGATTAGTTAGCAGCACCGAAGTGCCAGAAGCGTCTCCTCGTCGAAGGCGTAGGCCGTTCTTGCGGAAGACTTGAATAGGCAGAACAAGATACGAAGATAAGAAGGTGATCGGATGAATCAAGATGAGGAAAGTGTTTAACAGTATAAGGAGAAGGATAAGAGGCTAAGAAAAGATCAAGTATGTTGGGTTCATCACCAAGATGGTCAGTTATACGGGTAAGGAGTTGCACCAACTGCTCAAAGTTGTTTTGGATACAGAATTCGTAGGCTAGTTCATCAGCTGGATCATGAGAACTAGATGAATACCAAAGGTAGTGGTGAACATTGAGTCACCTAAAATGGTTATTTCGGAGAAAGGAGAAGAAGAAGAAAGAATGTGCTCTATTTTGGAATTTAAATAGTGGAAGAATTTTTTTATAGTCAGTAGAATTGGGAGATAAATGGACAGAACAAATAAATTTAATAAGAGAATTGCAATAGAGCTCAAGCTATAAAGTAGAGAATTCAATAGACTCCAAATTAGAGACACGAGATTGCGCACATTTGCGCAACATCCGCCTTTGATAGAAAATTGAGGACAGAGACAGTAGGAGATAACATAAGGTTTCCTGTCTGCACACTCAAGCACCTGAATTTCGGTTAAGAACAAGAGATGAGGTTTAGAAGAAGAGAGATGGTGTTCAACAAAGGGAAAATTAGAAAAAAGGAACACGAATGTTTCAGAAATTAATGAAAATGGAACACAGTGCATCAGAGCAAGCCGGACGCGGGGACCTGGCGGCAACATCCCCATTATCGGAGGCTGCCAACTCATAAGTAATGATGGGATGAGGAGTGGGTGAGGGGCATTCTTTTATTCTGCTTTGAGAGTCCCCAATTTTTGTTTATTTTTTCCATAAAGATAATGTAAGAGTAAGCGTTTGTAAATTTGTGAGAATATGTGAAGAAATGGGGTAGAGAAGTAGTGGGAGAATAGATACTCCAATATGTGGCGAGAGTACAATAGAGACCCTTTGAGTAAGTGAAACGCGAAAAGGAACGAACCAAATGGCAACGGAATGATCTAGCCCAACCTATCACTCCGCGGGTTATGCCTAAATAGATGCACTTGCATAGCTTCGGACAGCGCTACGTCCTCCCCTTATATATATATATATATATATATATATATATATATATATATATATATATATATATATATATATATATATATATATATATATATATATATATATATATATATATATATACCGGATATCCGCATCCGCATCATTTTTCCAATATCCGCATCCGCGGATATCCGCAATTGGATATCCGCAACCGCATCCGCATCCGCGGATAGTAAAAAATTACTATACAAAATTTTGTATACAGGCGACTATCTTGAAACTGTATTTGAAAAGATGCTGACAAAATGGAAAATTTCATTAAATGAAGTGCACTGCGTAGTCAGGGATTCGGGCACAAATATAAAAAAAGCACTTTCTCTGGTAAGAGTGAAAAATGTAGATTGCTTTGCACACCAAACTCAGATAGTAGTTAAAAATTCCATTATGAGTCAAAAATGTGTATCCGATTTAATAACCAAATGTAGGTTAATTGCTACGCATTTCAATCACTCCGTTGTAGCCTCAAAATGAGCTGAAGAAAATACAAACAAGATTAAATGTTCGTCCACTTTCTGTCATGCAAGATATTCAAACACGCTTTGGAATAGTAGTTTGCATATGCTTGAGAGGATGTGCGAAATTAATGAGGCCATTTGCATTTATGCTTCAAGCAGCACAAAAATAAAGCCTCTAACATGTGACGAAAATGACATTTAATTGTATTAATATCCTTAAGCCTTTTGAAGAATTAACAAAGACTATAAGTTCAGCTGAATCATGTTTGTCAGATGTGATACCACTTGTTTCAACATTGAAAGTTGTGTTAACAAATGTTATTAAGTCTAAGGGAGTTTCAAGGATGACTGAAACATTAATGAAGGAGATGAACGACAGATTTGAAAACCTGGAAAATGATGATGCTTATACAATTGCAACCTTTTTAGATTCTAGGTACAAAAAAAATTTTTTTAAGCCACTTGTTTCTCAGAATGTTAAAATCAAATTAGGATGCTTATGCGATGAGATGATAGAAACAGCTAAAATAACGCCTTTCAAGAAAAAGCCAAAGCTCTCAGATACAAAAGAAACAAAATCTGTTAGCTTAAGCATTGCTAAATCAATGAAAGATCTTCTAGCTTCCAGCAGCGATGAAGAATCACAGTCAGAAGTATCAAAGGATACAATATCGATTATTGAAAATTATCTGAAACTCCCACGTTTGGAGGCAGATAAAGACCAACTGGTTTGGTGGAGAGATAATTGCAAAAGTTTCCCTTTTCTTCCTGAGCTGGTAAGGACTTATTTAGCATGTCCTTCAACTAGTGTTGCTAGTGAGCGTCTTTTCAGTGGAGCAAGGCCTCATTTGCGACGAAAAGCGAACCAAACTTTCACCTGAAAGAGCCCAAAAGCTTTTATTTCTAAAAAATAACTTACCAATTATTAACTTCAAATGGAATATGTGAAACTGTGAAGTGTGAAGGTAATACTGAATTACTGGATATATATATATATATATATATATATATATATATATATATATATATATATATATATATATATATATATATATATATATATATATATATATATATATATATATATATATATATATATATATATATATATATATATCCTTTTTCCAAATGGGTGGAGGTTGGGGAAAGAGGTTGGTGGGGTGTTCAAGAGTCTATGGTAACATAGATTCTGGATATTATATTTAAAATTCCAAGAATATATGGCAAAAACTCTTAAAAAATTAAGCTATCCGCATCCGCATCCGCATCCGCATCCGCATCCGCATCCGCGATAGTGAAAAAATTACTATCTGGTCCACCTCTAATATATATATATATATATATATATATATATATATATATATATATATATATATATATATATATATATATATATATATATATATATATATATATATATTAAAGCTAATACGAAAATTATAACAGGCTATTGAAACTCTCTGATAAAGGGAGGCCCCCCAAAAAAATTTTCTAGTTACACTTATGGCAAGGAGGTTTATTTCGAGAGGAGGACAATAATAATAGCAATATTAATAATGATAATAATAATTTATTATTATTTTTATTATATGATTATTGTTATTATTATTATTATTATTATTATTATTATTATTATTATTATTATTATTATTATTATTATTACTATCATAAATATTATAATCATTATTATTATTTTACTATTATTTTTATTATCTATTTTTATTATTATTTTTATTATTATTATTATTATTATTATTATTATTATTATTATTATTATTATTATATTATTATTATTATTATTATTATTATTATTATTATTATTATTATTATTATTATTATTATTATTATTATTTTAGGACTATTATTATTTTTCAATACTAAATGTCTTCTTACCTTCTGTTCGAATATCTGAGCTTGGAGAACGTCTCGTGGAAAACCGATAATTATAATTCCTTCTTTGTGAATAAGTTCTTGTAGCTGATAATTTAATATTTCCAAAACCAATTCCTTTTATATATATATATATATATATATATATATATATATATATATATATATATATATATATATATATATATATATATATATATATATATATAGTAAAAGTGCCTCAGGAGAGGCAAGATGCTTGCATAGTGCCGATATATAAAGGGAAGGGGGATAAGATGGTGTATAGGAATTATTGGGGGATAAGCTTGTTGAGTGTAATAAGAAAAACATATGGAAGAGTTTTAGTATCGTCAGTGAAAGAATTGACAAGAGAGAGAGAGTGGGGGAGGAACAGGGAGGATTTAGAGAAGGTAGGGGATATGTGGATCAGGTGTTTACACTGAGAATGATTGGTGGAAAATTGGGTGAGAAAGATAAAGTAGGATATGAATGATTTTTATTGATTTGGTAAAGGCGTATGATAGAGTTTATAGGAGGAAATTGTTTGAGGTTCTAAGGGAGGGGGGAGTGAAAGGTAGATTATTGAATGGAATTAAATCATTTTATGATAACTGTAGAGCGAGGGTGAGGGTGAGGAGGGAACTGACTGAATGGTTTAAAGTGGTAGTTGGACTGAGGCAGGGGTGTGCTATGTCTCCGTGGTTGTTTAATGTGTTAATGGATGGTGTTGTTAGGGGGATGGAGAGGGAAGGGAAGGGTATTAGGTTGAGAAGTGGAGAGGGAGAATGGGAGGTAAGTGTCCTGTTGTTTGCAGATGATGCGGTGTTAGTTGCGGAATCTGGTGAGATGCTGAGAATGTTGGTGAAGGAGTTTGTGAGGTAATGTGCGTCGAAGTGATTAAGGGTAAACTCTACAAAGAGTAAAGTGATGAGGATTGGGGGCAGGGATGAGGCAGAAAGAGGGGAGGAATAGGGGTGTCGAGGTGGGGGGAGAAAAATTTGAGGAGGTAGAAGAGTTTAAATATCTGGGAATGTTAGTGGAGGGAAAAGGAGGGATGGATGGGGAAATAAAGAATAGAGTGACGGAGGGAATGAAAGTGATGGGGGACTGAGAGAAGTTTGGAAGAAGGGAAGAACATTAAAGGAAATAAAGACAATAATGTTTGAGAGTATGTGTCTACCATCTGCAATGTATGGGTGTGAGACATGGGTAATGAATGCTCCGATTAGGAAAAGATTAGAAGTTTTTGAAATGTAAGGATTGAGAGCTGTATGTGGTTAAGGAAGGTAAATAGAATTAGAAACGAAAGAATAAGAGAGATGTGTGGTTGGAACAGGGGAATAGTGCGTAGAACGGAAGAGGATGAATTAAGGTGATTTGGGCATGTGTGTAGAATGGATGAGAATAGGATGGTAGGTAGAGTGATGAGATCCGAGAAAGAGGGAGGAAGGGGGAGGGGAAGGCTTAGGTGGAGGTAGATGGATGAGGTGAGGGAGATATTGGGGGGGAGAGGTTTGAATTTGCACGAAGGTAGGAGAGTCGCCGGAGGACAGAGTGAGATGGAGGTCTGCGGTGAGGGGGGAGGGGAGATAGAGTGTGGATGTGTGTGTGAGCGAACTGTGACGGGCACCACCCCACGAGAGTGGGAAAGGTGAATGGTAAAATAAAATAAAAATAAATAAATAATATATATATATATATATATATATATATATATATATATATATATATATATATATATATATATATATATATATATATATATATATATATATATATATATATATATATATATATATATATATATATATATATATATATAATATATATATATATAACACTTCTGGCCTCTTTCAAAAATATCTCTAATAACTTCTGTAAATCTGCCTTCCCTCCTCTTATTCCCACTAATGTTTCTGTAGCTAATATTACCTCTGAAAAGGTCAATCTCTTCGGCCTCTTCTTTTTATCTAATTCCACCCTGCTCGATTCTGTCATCCATTCTCCTACTCTTCCTCTAAGGTGTCCCATGTCTATACCTGAAATTACTCATGATCGGGTGCATAGGATCCTGAAATCTATGAACGTCAGGAAGGCCAGTGGACCGGATGGAATTCCCCTCTTATTCTGAGGAAATGTGCTTCCGAGTTAGAGCCAGTCCTCGTTCAGCTCTGCTCTTTATGCCTTAATATTAATATATTTCCTCAATGCTGGAAGCGCACATTTCTTCATCCGATCTCGAAAAAGGTAGCGGCTCTGAACCTTCTAACTATCGACCTATAGCTCTCACTTGTGTTCTGTCTAAAATTTTGAAACCTCCTTAATTCTTATTTCCAGGATCATTTGGAGTCTCATTGTTATCTCTCAGATCATCAGTATGGTTTTCGACGATCGAGGTCAACTGGTGACATACTTTCCTATCCTACTGATCTATGGTCTTCTACCCTTAGGGACTTCGGGGAGTCTTCTGTGGTGGAGTTTAACATATCCAAGACTTTTGACCGGGTATGGCATGCTTCGTTGCTCTCCAAGCTCCTTCCTTTTTGTTTCCTCTTTCTCTTTGCTTGCTCATGCCTAGTTTTCTCACAGATCGTTCCATTTCGGCACTTGTATATGAAATGACATCTTCCTCCTTTTCTGTCAACGTGGTAATCATGAGGGTCCTTTTATCTCCAACTTTATTCTTAATTTTCATTAATAATCTTCTCAACTGAACTTTTAACATTGTTCACTCTTATGTTGATGACTCAACTCTCCACTCTTCTACTCATTTCAAATCTGTTCCCTCTTTTGCTTCTAGAGTTGCTTTTTGTCTTCAACTTTACGATTCTATTATTGCCGATCTGGATAGGATTTCCCGCAAATTGTGAAATTAAACTCTTTAAAAACTCAATTTCTTCACATCTCACTCTCAAAAACATCCCCCAGCTTTCCTATCTTCTTCCATGGCTCTCCCGTCCCACTTGTAAATAGTATTAACATTCTTGGTCTAAACATTAACAATAAATGTCTTGGAGATCACATATCTCATTGGTTGTTAACTCAGCCTCTAAGATGCTGGGAATACTGTTCAGGTTGTGAGAATTTTTTCCTTCTGATCAGTTACTCCAATTATATATGGGTCTTATTCGCCCTTGTATGGAGTACTTTTCTCACATTTGGGGGCACTCCGGCTACTCCGCTCTTCTGGATAAGTTTGAATCTAAAAAGCAAAAAGTTTAATAAACTGTTCCCTACTTCAAACTCTATTGACCCTCTATCTCTGAGACGTGACGCACACCATCTCATTTCTCTAAGGACTACAATGGCAGGTGATCGAGGGAATTTGCCTCTAGCATTCCGCCACCATTGATTCGTCCTCGTTGCACAATGGGTGCCCTGCTTTCGCAAGAATTCTGTGTGGATGTTGGAAAGCCCAGGATTTCCCGTTCTGGTGTCTCCTTCTCTCCAACCACCTCTGTTCTATGGAATTCTCTACCATCATCTACTTTTATTTCTGTATTTAATCTTCTTCTTTTCAAGGCTTCCGTCTGTGCCCACCTGAAGGATGTGAGTTAGGTTCGTGTCTGAGTGGGTTTTCTTCCTTTTGTAAATGCCCCTCCTTGAAAAGAACTGTGCGAGTGAGTGGTGGTAGACTGTAAAATATATCTATATATATATATATATATATATATATATATATATATATATATATATATATATATATATATATATATATATATATATATATATATATATATATATATATATATATATATATATATATATATATATATATATATATACTGTACAATAAGCAAAAGTTAAATTTATTTCTATTATCTCACAAGTGAAAACCGCAAAACAGCATTTATTACATAAGAGCAGTTGCGAATACTGTTGCAGTTTTAAAAATTTCCATAACCGCTGTTATTATTATTTTTTTTAAATAATGCGGTTGTGGTTGAGGTTGTAAGGCTTCTTTCTATCACTTATATATATATATATATATATATATATATATATATATATATATATATATATATATATATATATATATATATATATATATATATATATATATATATATATATATATATATATATATATAGTATTATGTAATAGTTCATTTAATTACATGAGGAACAAGATCTCCTTTGGCGAGCAGGTTTTCAATTAATTCTAATTTATCATTTGGGAATCCCTCAGGAGAGACCTGACCACCTCTCCAAGTTGCAACTCTGCTTCTTAAACTTCCTCCAATATTAATACTTGCCCATCCTGGATATAGATACATCATGTCCTTGACAAGACTTCCTTTATTGCTTCCAGGTCCTCCTGAGGAAGGACAAAGTAAAAAAAAAGAAATGAAAATTAAACAGAGACTTCAAATTTTTCAGTATTTATAGAAAAACAAAAAATATTAAAAGGAATGAAATATTTGATCTTACCCATAAGAAAAATGCAAGGAGGTAAATTGTTGTTAAGTAAATCGTGAGGGTTCATACTTTTTATATTTTGAATCTGAGGTGAAGTTGGAATATCTTCGGTAAAGGGAACCATTTGACGAAATTCTCTGTAGGAACCTAGGTTAAAAATAAAATTGAATAAAATTTTAATTTATAATTTAAAGCAATATTCCTATTTTCCTTTCTTTTAATTTAAATTTTAATTTGATTTCAATTCTTTTCAGATTTCACTTATAATTGAGGTTATATTTAAATCTTTTGAAGTTTATGTAACAATAATTAAGAGATTTTTCTCAATCACAAGCATTAGATTCTAAAATAATAGTTACCTATTGAAGTACGTGAAGTTGGGTGGGCAAGAGTTGGTCTCAGAATACGGGAATGAGCCTTTTGAACATCACAAAAAATTTCCTCCTGTGGTCGATCTCCAGACACCTTCAAATAAACAAATTATATATATATATATATATATATATATATATATATATATATATATATATATATATATATATATATATATATATATATATATATATATATATATATATATATATATATATATATATATATATATATATATATATATATATATATATATATATATATATATATATATATATATATATAGAGAGAGAGAGAGAGAGAGAAGAAAGACGTAGGAGCCGTACGAAAAGATGTAAGTACCTTCCATTGGACATACTCCAAAGATTGTGAGGTTGGATTAAAACCTTCCTCTTTATTCCAATGGTTTCCAAGCTTACTCTCGATCATACCTTTGGAGTTTGGAATGCTTGGAGAATATATTTAATTTACATGTACTCTCAAATACTTTCTTTTATATCAAATTTAAGAATGGGAAACCTCAAACTGTTAAAAAAATGCTTGGAGGTGTGGTGTCCAAACAATGTCCCTCGTCCACTTCTTTTTTCATAGATTTTAAAATGACAGCGTAAGGTGCTGAGGTTGGTACCACTAAGACTTTTACATCAGATTACTATTTTGCACGACCTTCCAATTTTATTTAATGTTATTATATTTTAATTAAAATTGATGTCTATAATCTAATTTTTAATTTTTTAAACACCACATCCCTCATTTGATCGAAAATCAAATGTTTGAGAATTCTGACAGCAAAACTTACTCTCTTCCCTTTATTGTCTTATCTTAATTTGTAGTCAATCACTGCTGTTGTGCGTATGCTCGGAAAGACTTTCATTGCTCAGTCGTTTCTAATCTGTAATCTTCTGAATTTTTCATTTTGTAGGTTAGTCTCTTTTACTGATTCACAACAAAGTTCAATTATTTTGTTCATTTATCTACTATAATGATTAATCTTTTACTCTAAAATATGGCACATTCTCTCTTATTCTCCTTTCTATAAAATCTTCATTTCCGGTGATTTCGATGTTGAGCATTACTAACGGCTTTATTCTAGTTCTAACGATACAGCCTGTAAACTTATCTTTCTTTCTCTATCTAGAACACCCTTAACAAGATAGTGAAACTCCTCACTGTATACCTGATCGTTTTAGAGATGAACTGAATATTCTTGGCCTTTCTTAACTTCAAATCCTTTCCCTTAAATAGGTACTTTTAAACTCTTCTCCCTTTTGGGCTCTTCCTTTCACCTTTTTACCTCAAAGTCCTATTATATTTCTTCAATCCTTCCGCAAAGAGGAACCTTGCCCACAGAGAGATGTTTTTATCAGGGGCTGCAAACTGGTCGGACTCGAGATCGTATTTCATTGACTTCTTTGAAATAGTTATTGCTTTTGTAGGGGAGGAATCTTTCTCTCTAACTAAAATTCATAAGTCTAAGGTTAACTCTTCTTTCTATTTTTCTATCTATCACAGCTAGAGTTGCAAAAACCTATTTTTTCAACTTGCTTTTAATGTTCTCGCATTTTTTATTTTTTTTCATGATTTTTTTTCATGTTTCATCATGAGGAAATGCAAATAATATAATACTCGATGTTTCTTTGTTTCCTTATGCTCTACATAATTACGAATGATTAGTTGAAAGAAAATATCGATATGAAACAACAAAAATGGAATGCTAAATTGGAGAAATTTCTTACCTTAATTTTCTGGACCACAAGATTCCCGACTTCAGATGATTTGATTGAAACACAAAACAAAGAACAGAAAAAAGTAGATGACTTACTTACAAAAATGACACCTAAAGAATAATCACCCCTAATGATGCAATGCAAGATGAATATGAAATGTCGTTTATGATTGGTCACTGGCACAACAGAAATTGTGCTTTCAAACCTGAAATAAAAAAAAAAAAATAATGATAAAATGCCTTAATAAATGGTACCAAAATGAGCATAAAGGTGATACACATAAGCGTGGCTATTTTTTGAAAACTGAAAAAACAACACTATCAAGCAATAGTTAGTGCTTGAAGAATAGAAAGCAATGTATGTTACTGAATGGCAACAAATTATCATGAAAATTGGTGAAGAGTGGTGTTCCACAGGGACAAGGTTCAGTGTGGAAACAGTACTGTTCCTCATATATATATAAATGATTTTGCCCGAAACTTAAATGAAAGGCCTCTAAGTTTATAGATGTCACCAAAATAGCCACCTTTGTAAGAAGAATTAATGGAAGTATTAAACTTCAAAGGGATCTATATAGACTTCTTGGATGGGGAGATAAGTGGCAGATGAATTTTAAAAGTAAACATTGTAATGTTGCTCGTGTATGTTATTCGAATGAAAAATTTAACTATGATATGAATGGAGATTGAATTAAGTATACAGACCAAGAAAAGATTTGGGTGTAATCATCAGCAGTAATCTGAAAGTGCTTAGAAACAAATAATAGAGCTATTAAGATGTTACATAAAATAAATCGCATGTTGTTTACAAGAGCAAAGAGCTATAAGTACATTGTATGATAGTTAAGTCAGGCCAATTTTAGAGTATTATGCATAAGTTTGGAACCCAATTTATGAAAAGACAGTGCAACGTAGAACAAAAGTTATGAAAGAATAAAATGTTATGAGGAGAATTTGAGTGAGTTAGGAATGTTCTCTGTTGAAAGGCAATTTCTTAGAGGTGATATAATACAAGTTTACAAAATATGTAGATCTCATAATACAACAAGATCAATAAATTTTTTGTCCTAGATCACAGAAGAGAGACCAGGGGGAATGATTTTAAAATTAGAAAGAAGCAATTTTACCATGATTTATGAAAATACTCATTCATTAATAGAGTAGTTAAATTTATGATGGTTTGCCAGAGAAAGTTGTTCAATGCAATTCATTTGAAACTTTCAAAAAAAAAAAATAAATAAATAAATAAAAAAAAAAAAAAAAAAACTGAATAAGTATATGAATGATCTGGGAATCATACAATATATCATGACAAAGCTTAATTTGTGAAATGGTAGTAATTAAAGATAATGCATGCAGTTAATATGATTATAGACAATTCAAATAACTAAAAATTATAATTAGGATGGACCGTAGCTGTACTTTTAGCATTTGTGGTTGGAGTATATTTTAGTTTGACAAACCTCTAAGTGCAGTTGTTTGCTATTGCATGCGTAGTTAAACATTTGTTATTGAATATTTACTTAAACATTTAGTTGCATATTTAGTTAAATAATTTATTTGTATTAATTTGACTATAACTGAGTCGACCTGCTCTTGTAACTTCTTACTATCTTTACATTTCTTATGTTTAATATAATCGTTGCAATTTGTTGTGACAAACCAGTCGAAGCAACAAATAAACGTGTTAATAAACAGACACTATCCCCCCCCCCAAAAAAAAACTTATTATCTGAGCTACAATTAATTGGCGAGTTTTCTGTGGTACCTTTTAATGGCAAAGTTAGGATTATAGTTCCCATTAACATTCAATGCATCTGAAAATTTTTGTTATAACTTGTAAATATATATTGACAACAACCATTGCTCATCTTAATTTAAGGTTTAATTTTTAGAACTCCAACATGAATATCTTTTGTAACCTATAATGAATTGTGATTTGTAAATAAATTAATTCAGCATTCTTCTAATATCATTAATATATTATCAATATTAGAAATAAAACTGGAGACTCTTGAGCTCAGATAATTTGATTTGAGAATAGCTGGTATCTCACTGTTACTATACTTTTTTACACATTTATAACTATCCAACTCTAGTATGTAAGCTATGGTAATCTGGCATCTACTTATATAATAAATCTCTGATCTTGATTTAGATTATTACTTATTATTCAGATTTCAAATTGCCGAACAGGTTCAAAAATAATTTTTGGGTTGCCTGTCGGAAACTATAGTTTTTTAGGTTTACTAAATAGTGATTACCAACCTTTTTTATTGTAGAAAACAGTACATGGTAAAATTCGACGCAATTCAAGATTTAAAATTTTTATTTTTCTACTGGATGAGTGATCTAGTGAATATGTCTGGAAAAAAGAAATTCCAGTTCTTTTCTTGTTTAACATTATAAGCTGCGAGGCATAGAAAGAAAAAAGTCCCGTGGGTAAATTCTGTTTCAATTACGATGCAAATATGGGACAAGAAAAATCAACATTACCGGATTGTTCAAAATGTAGTGATGAAATTAAATGATATTCTTGGAAAATAAGATAGATAATACGAAAAAATCAGGGAAAAGGAAGTAGAATATATAACAAGAAAAAAAACTAATATTTTTCAGACAGAATCTGTAGCTGAAAAAACAACAATAAAGTTTTTAAAGTAGTCATCAAAATTATTAAATTACATACTCTTGGATTGGCACTCTGCATCAGGTGTTCCTGTACATGATCTTTAGACTGATCTGCAGCTGCCAAGCATCAGCACTTTAGTATCATCACACGCACTCTTATTAACCTTCATAGAGACTTCATTGAACGAGACATTGAAATATGAGAAAGGTAAATATAAAAATATTCAGCAGATCAAAAATGTTGAAAGCTCTGTTTCTGATTTCAAGTTTGCTTTGAATCCTTCTCTTTAAAGATATTATAAGAGGATTCCTTTCACTTCAACAAAATTCAAATTGTTTTAATCTCGGTACCTTAAAAGGCTTTCGAATATACACTGTGTATGTTTAATAGAAAAATTTCGATGAATTCTAAATTTTGTCATTTTATTTCCGATCGGAAAAGAATTCTACTAGTGATCTTCTCTTTCTCTCTGACTTTTGGTCTTCTCTTTGACTGGTTGGTGAATCTTTTGTTGTAGCTATAGACATATTAGGAACTTCGAATAGAGTTAGACACAAAGCCTTGATTTCTAACATTCCCTTTACGGTATCTATCCTTTCCTCTGTCTTCTTCAATATAAATTCTTTAATGCTTGTTCTAAGGAAGCTGACGTAGAAAGTCACGGCTCATTCTTTAAATCAGTTAATAATTGTATTAGTCAGACTTCTGTCCTGTCTCTAACTCTTTTCTAGTCAGACTTCTTTCCTGTCTCTAACTTTTTTCTACTTTTTATCATCTATCCCTTCCAATGCCGATAACTTCACCATCCATTACTCCTTTCGTTTTGAAAAACGTTCCAGCTAACTGAAAATTACTCATGCAATTAGAATCATCTTGGAACATCTAACCTATCATCTATACCGAATTTCTAATTGAAGTAGAAAAGAGAAGACTGTTTTTAATGCCTCAGAAACTCAAACATCTTTCTCAAAAACACAACTCAAACTTCATCTGTGTTTAAAATTCATGTTTCTTTTTTTCTCGTGATATTCCTCCTATTAAACAAGCCTTTAAGAGGTTGAGTATTTCTCTATTTGTAGCAGAAATGTTGCTCGCCTTTGATGGAATAAACATCGAATATCTGGTCTGATTCCATACATGAAATTCCCTTGAAAGAGAGCTTGTGATTTTCATCAAATCAGCTTTTAGCTTTCGTTGACTCTTTTCAGTCTTTGTCTTCAATACAATATGCCTTCATCTTTACTTGCGCAAGAATATATACGCTTACCCATTTAGGTATGTGAAGCACAAACTAGTATGCAAAACGCATACTCATAATCAGTAGAAATATATAGTATATATATATATATATATATATATATATATATATATATATATATATATATATATATATATATATATATATATATATATATATTATATATATATATATATATATATATATATATATATATATATATATATATATATATATATATATATATATATATATATATATAGGGTTGGCTGAGCACCGAGATTTTCAGGACCGCACCCTACTACACCGCAATAGGTCGTCGTGCATCGCACTACACCACCTGTCATTCGTTTCGCATAACACTGCATCAGTGCACCGCACCAAAAGCTAAACTAAGTGCACTCCACGGCACCACATCGAAATCAGCGCCCCACGCACCGCACCGACATGTACAATCGAAGCATATATATATATATATATATATATATATATATATATATATATATATATATATATATATATATATATATATATATATATATATATATATATATATATATATATATATTTCAACAATGCTTATAAACCAAGCAGTAAATTTGTACAAAGTAAATAGAGCTAAACATATTTTGAAGATAAAGAAATTCTTCCCTCATCAGGGGTCGAACCACCGCATGTTGCGACTGAGAACGACAAAAGACTCGGTGCTCTACCGCTGAGCTATCCACGACCAAGTTCGCTTCAAGAACAGTTTCAAGCAACCGATCTTTCCGTCAAGGTATCGTCACCAGGTTTTCACCCAGTTCCTCCCCCGCTCTTTAAGATTTTATTCAACAAATGCTTATAAACCAAGCAGTAAATTTGTCCAAAGTAAATAGAGCTAAACATATTGGGAAGATAAAGAAATTATTACCTCATCAGGAGTCGAACCACTGCATGTTGCGACTGAGAATGACAAAAGACTCGGTGCTCTACCGCTGAGCTATCCACGAACAAGTTCGCTTCAAGAACAGTTTCAAGCAACCGATCTTCCCGTAGATAAAGGTAGAGCACCGAGTCTTTTGTCGTTCTCAGTCGCAACATGCGGTGGTTCGACCCCTGATGAGGTAAGAATTTCTTTATCTTCCCAATATGTTTAGCTCTATTTACTTTGTACAAATTTACTGCTTGGTTTATAAGCATTTGATGAATAAAATCTTAAAGAGCGGGGGAGGAACAGGGTGAAAACCTAGTGACGATACCTTAACGGGAAGATCGGTTGCTTGAAACTGTTCTTGAAGCGAACTTGGTCGTGGATAGCTCAGCGGTAGAGCACCGAGTCTTTTGTCGTTCTCAGTCGCAACATGCGGTGGTTCGACCCCTGATGAGGTAAGAATTTCTTTATCTTCAAAATATGTTTTGCTCTATTTACTTTGTGTGTGTGTATATATATATATATATATATATATATATATATATATATATATATATATATATATATATATATATATATATATATATATATCAGTGACAAGTGAATCAGGCAACTATCGAATTCGAATCCGAATCCAACTTATTTTGGAATTTCTAAATCCTAATCCGAATCCTAATCCAGAACCTAATCTAAATCCACGAAACATCGCTAAATCCGGATTCGGATTCGCCCATCACTGATATATATATATATATATATATATATATATATATATATATATATATATATATATATATATATATATATATATATATATATATATATATATATTCTTCGGTAGGTAAAGGCCAGATGGGAAATTCTCCAGACAGGTCAAATTGGAAACCAACAAACCCCGATATAAGGCATTTGAAAGTCTGTATATTAATTAAAGGGAATTTTGAAAATTGATAAAGAGAAAGAGTTTCAAACTTTTCAAGCGCAGTTCATGTAAGACTAAGCATTGAGATTAAGTCAATGTTTGAGAATTGGAAAGAAAAAGGATGAAACTACGTAGAAAGGAGTGAAGTTGATTCACCAACAGAAAAAGATTCCGCGAAATTAGCAAGAGCAAAATGGGTGATAAGACGAAAATCCCTATATTCCACATTTTCAGGGAGAGGATGTGTGAAATTTTTTTTTTATTATTATTGTATAAAGTTCCTATCTCACGGGCTTTGCGCTATTCGAGGAGAGGAATTTTTCCAAGTAGTATATGCCTAGGATCCCCAAGTGGGATCGAACTGGCGCCCTCAACCACCTGAGTCAATCACTCTACCCTCTATAAAAAAAAGCAAGTGGAGTGGAGTGAAGAAATTTCACAATCGCCTCATAACAACCAATCTCCTAGAAACTTGTTTAGAAAGAGAAATAATGTTATCCTTCCAATAAGCCTAGAATATTTAAGACAGATAAAGGTTTGAGTTGTGCTTTTGAAGATGCCATATAGTTGTGTGGAATATTAAGTTGAGTAGAATGATGGACGAACTGAGTTTTTGAGGTACCGAAAACAACTACATTTTATCTGCTCCATTATGAAATTTAATAATTATAAGAGGTTAGTTTCTCCATGGCTACACTCCTTACGATAATTAACTGTTGTTGAGTGAGATGGACTTCATAATGAAAGAGTTAATGAAGGTATAGTTATCGGCTTAAGTGTGGATTAGTAATAAAGTAATAGACAGGAAGTCACTAAAAAAAAAAAGAAAAATATTTGGTAATAAAATAGATATCTGAGGAACACCACTATTAACAGACTTACAAAATGAACGGTGGATGTCTTCAACAACTATTATAGAAAAACCAGGAAGTAAATCAGACTCACTGCCACAGAGAAGGATAGATACCGATAGAAAGAAGTTTAGAAATCAAAGCTTTGTGTTGTGTTCTATTGAAGCTTTTTTAATATGTTTAGTGCCATAACAAAATATTCACAGAAACGCCATAGAGCAGAGTACCAAGAATCAAAAAGAAATAGATCACTAGTAGAGTATTCCTTACGAAATACAAGATTCCTTCATTACACTATTCAAAATATTTTTTTTTTTTTTTTTTTTTTTTTTTTTTTTTACAGAAACGCCACCACTCACGGGCAGAGCCCTTTTCAAGGAGAGGGCACACACAAAATAAAGAAAAACTCACTCAAACACACACCTAGCGCACATCTCTCAGGTGAGACTGAAGCCTTGAAGAGTGGAAGAATAAATATAGGAGGAAAAATAGATGAAGGTAGAGAGTTCCACAGAACAGAGGTGGCTGGAAAGAAGGAGTCACCACAACGGACTAGCCTGGGGTTTCCTACATCAACACAAAATTCATGTGAAAGCAGGGCACACCTTGTGCAACGAGGGCGACGTAACGGTGTAGGAATGCGGGATGCCATTTCCCTCGAGCACCTGCCATTGTAGTACCTATGGAAAAGGGATAGTGCGCCAACGTCACGTCGCAGAGATTGGGGGTCAAGAGAGCTTGAAAGTAGGGGACAGTTAATTAATCTTTTAGATTTAGACTCAACTATATCCAGAAGAGAGGAGGAGCCGGAGCCCCCCCAAATGTGAGAACAGTACTCCATTCAAGGACGAATAAGATCCTTATGTATTTGGAGTACCTGCTCAGAAGAAAAAAATTCTCGCGACCTGAACAGGATTCCCAGCTTCTTAGAGGCCGCTTTAGCAACTATTGCGATATGTGGTTTCCAAGACAATTTATTGTTTATGTTAAGACCAAGAATGTTAATGTTATTTACGGGTGAGACGGGAGAACCATCGAAGAGGATAGGAAAGTTGGGAGGTGTATTTGAGAGGGAGATGTGAAGAAGTTGAGTTTTTAAAAAGTTGAATTCCACAAGGTTGCTATGACCCAAACAGGAAATCCCATCCAGATCGGCAAGAATAGAATCGGAAAGTTGAAGACGAGAAGCAACTCTAGAGGCAAAAGAGGGAGCAGATTTGAAATGAGTAGAAGAATGTAGTGTTGAGTCATCAACATAAGATTGAACAGAGTTAGAAGTGCAGTTAAGCGCAAAGAAAAGTAAGAATAAGGTTGGAGATAAAACAGAACCCTGAGGAACACCACAGTTGACAGAAAAGGAGGAAGAGATCACTCCATCTACAAGTTCCGAAATGGAACGATCTGAGAGAAAACTAGACATGAGTAAGCAAAGAGAAGGAGGAAACCCAAAGGAAGGGAGGTTGGAGAGCAGCGACGCATGTCATACCCGGTCAAAAGCCTTGGATATGTCAAGCGCCACCACACAAGACTCCCCGAAGTTCCTAAGGGCAGAAGACCATAGATCAGTAAGGTAGGAAAGTATGTCACCAGTTGACCTCTAGCGTCGAAAGCCATACTGGTGATCTGAGAGAAGAGAATGAGACTCCAAATGATCCTGGAAATGAGAGTTGAGGAGAGTTTCAAAAATTTTAGATAGAACACAAGTCAGAGCTATAGGTCGATAGTTAGAAGGGACAGAGCGGCTACCTTTTTTTGGGATCGGCTGAACAAATGCGCGCTTCCAGCATTGAGGAAAAGTATTAGTATTAAGGCATAGAGAGTAGAGCTGAACGAAGACAGGCGCTAACTCGGAAGCACACTCCCTCAGAACATGAGGGGGAATGCCATCCGGGCCACTGGCATTTCTGACGTTCATAGATTTCAGGATCCCATGCACCCGATCATGAGTAATTACAGGTAGAGACATGGGATGCCTGAGAGGAGAAGGAGTAGGAGGAGGGATGCCAGAATCGTGCAGGGTGGAATTAGATGAAAAAAGGAGGCCGAAGAGATTAGCCTTTTCAGAAGGAGTATTAGCTACTTAACCATCAGAGCGAATAAGAGGAAGAAAGGCAGATTTGCAGAAGTTGTTAGAGATATTTTTGACAAGAGGCCAGAAATTTTTATCAGTAGGAGAGCCATGGAGGTCAGCGCACTTCCTTTTTGTGAAAGCACGCTTAGTCCGTCGAAGAACATCCCTGCAACGATTCCGAACTGAATGAAAATTAGCAAGAGTGATAGGAGAAGGAGAGTTTTTCTATTCACGATAAGCAGTGTCTCTCTCCCGAAGGACGAGAGAACAGTTGCCATCAAACCATGGATTTTGAAAAGGAAAAGATTTAGTTGAAGATGGAATGAATCTGCCCATCCCCTCAAGGATCACAGGCCCTACCTTTTCTGCGGATATAGATGTGCTCCCCGAGATAAAGCAAGATTCACTCCAATGATAGTTAGCAAAGAAGCGACGCATTGCCCCCCAATTAGCCCGATTAAAGTGCCAGAAAGTACGTTTAGAGCATGGTGGAGCTGTTGGAGAGAAAGCATTATAACTAAGAGCTATAAGATTATGGTCAAAGTTACCAATAGGAGGGAAAATAGTGTATTTATATCTAGAAGGAGTAGTGGAGAAGCATAAATCAAGTGTATTCAAGAATTAATTACGACGATCTGGGATGTGTGTGGGTTCCCTAATCAACTGCTCCAGATCGTTGGGAATGCTGAATGATCTGGCCTCCCTCCCACCTGTATCAGTACGAGAGGAGCCCAACCATTCCATAACAACCAACCGTTGAAATCCCCTAAATAGAGGACTTCAGCATTTGGATGGGAAGAAGTTCTCGTATATGGTTTAGGTAGAAAACACAAGATTATATATATATATATATAATATATATATATATATATATATAGTATATATATATATATATATATATATATATATATATATATATATATATATATATATATATATATATATATATATATATATATATATATATATATATATATATATATATATATATATATATATAGGGTGGTTAAATTTTAAGGGCCGATGTTGATTTTGAATAAAACACAAATTACTTAGGAATTTATTGTCATTTCTTTTTATTATGATAATATGGTATGGTTCAATTATGTATGGAACAAAAAATCGGCCAAATGTCCGCCGTGACCTCGGCGGCACACCTCCATAAGTTGGTCCAAATTTTCGATGACGCAGAGGCATAATTGGGGTTCTATGAAGTTAATGTGCCGAATTATCTCAACCTTTAGCTCTTGAATTGTTGCATGGCTTATCGACGTACACCTTATCTTTCAAATAACCCCAAAGAAAAAAGTCCAACTGTGTCAAATCACAAGATCTTGGCGGCCAATTGACATCGCCACCACGTGAGATAACACGGCCATTGAATTTGTCGCGCAAAATAGCCATTGTTTCGTTAGCTGTGTGGCAAGTGGCACCGTCCTGTTGAAACCACATATCGTCCACATCCATACCTTCCAATTCGTGCCATAAAAAGTTCGTTATCATCTCACGATAGCGAACACCATTCACAGTAACTGCCTGACCGGCCTCATTTTGGAAAAAATACGGCCCGATGATGCCGCCAGCCCATAAACCACACCAAACAGTCACTCTTTGTGGGTGCATTGGTTTTTCGACAATCACTCTTGGATTAGCATTCGCCCAAATGCGGCAATTCTGCTTATTGACGAATCCACTGAGGTGAAAATGTGCCTCATCACTGAAGATGATTTTCCTCGAAAATTGATCATCCACTGTTGCCATTTCTTGCCACCATTCTGACCATTGACGACGTTTTGTATGGTCAAGAGGCTTTAGTTCTTGAGTCAATTGCACCTTGTAAGCGTTTAAATGCAAGTCTTTATGCATAATGTTCATCAACGACGAGCGTGAGAGGTGCAATTGTTGGGCACGACGACGAGTTGAAGTGGATGGCTCCTCAGCCACACTATCGCGAACAGCAGCAATATTTTCTGCAGTACGAGCTGTACGAGCATGCACTGGTCTTTTCAAATCTCCTACAGACCCGGTTTGCTCAAATTTTTTCACGATTTTTCCGATTGTACGCACATTTGGACGATTAAATTGACCAAAAAAATCACGAAGTGCACGATATGCATTTTGATTTGAACGCCCATTTTCATAATAAGCCTGAATAACTTTAACACGTTGCTCCATTGTGTATCTTTCCATGGTTCAAATTGAGTAAGTCTGAAATTGAAAAAAGTCAAATGAAATGCAGTAAAAAACTTGACGTTTAGGTGTGGTT
>SEYY01023451.1:0-2500 GCA_009176605.1 Armadillidium nasatum
TGTGCTATAATTAGTTTCTGCTTTAGAGAGGGAACGTCTAACAAAAGAGAGAGGAATTTCTTTTTTGTGTCATCGAGCTGATATAGGACAGCACCTAATCCTTTATGAGAAGCGTCAGTGTTGACGAAAAATGTTTATCGTAATCAGGAAAAGCTAGTTGTGGGTGTAGAAGTAAAGCTTGCTTAAGAGTGTTGAAGGCTAATTGTTGTTCAGGGTTCCAAACAAATTGTGCATTCTTACGTAGTAGTGAGGTTATTGGTTTAGCAATAATAGCGAAATCTTTGATTAGGTGGTTAAAATAGTTAGAAAACCCATGAGTGAGCGGGTTTCGGCTATGTTTGTAGGGGGGTTAAAAGATTGTAATGTTTGTAATTTGGCTGGGTCGGGGCTGATGCCCTTGTTTGAAATGCGAAAGCCTAGAAAAAGGACGCTTGTTCTAAGAAAATGACATTTGGAGAGTTTGATGCGGAGATTGTTTCTCGGAAAGCTTCAAATACTTTGGTAATGTTTTCGAAGTGAGAGTGTATAGAGTGACCGACTATTAAAACGTCATCAAGGAAAACTCTACAAGCAGTTCCTAAAAGATGGGAGAGGGCGAGTTCCATTGTTCGTGCAAAAACGGGAGGAGCATTTGAGAGACCAAAGTTTAGTCTAGTGGGGCAGTATTGACCTCTTGGAGTTCGAAATGCCAGGTAGGGTTGTGTGTCTTCCTCAATTTCGAGGGCGTGATAAGCATCGAGGAGATCTACTGAAGGTAAAGAGGGAGCTCTTTCCTAGTGTATTGAGGAGGTCAGTGATGCATGGGAGGGGATAGCGATCTAAGACTGTGTGAGCATTGATATGTCTATAATCTGCCACAATTCTGGGGCGTGTGGAGTTCTTTTTTGGAATGACTAAGAGGGGTGAGCTATGTGGGGAGGAGATTGGTTTTATGTAACATTTTTGAAGGGAGGTGGTGACCAACTCGTCTATGTGTGTTAGATAATTGTGAGGAAGGCGGTATTGTGGGCGATATAGTACTTTAGGGGTTTCTGGTTTGAATTGAATGTAGAATTTTTGTAAAGGGCAAATGGGACCTCATCATCTTCGAGAGCGATGACATCACTATATGAAAGAAGAAGTTGTAATAGACGATCAAAGAGAGCTGGATCATGTAAAAGAGTATCTTCTTGTGAAGTATTCTTTATAGAGGAAGATATGATTTCTTTATAAGTGGATATAAGTTGGGATGTAGTGAGACCTTTGGTGGAAGTATTGAGATAAGTGTGAGCTGTGGGTATTGGTTCATCTAAAAGTATGATAGGGTTAGCAGTGGAGACGAGGGTGTTCTTTTGTAGAGTTTGTGGGGAAGCGCTTAAATTTATTATGTCTATTAAAATATGGCCTTTAGTGCACGTGCTCAAGATGTTTCCAGCGTAAAGATAGTTATTTATGTGAGTGTTGTTGGTTGCCAACACTAAATTATCGGAGGGAGTTGTATGTGCAGTAGATAATGCATTGAGAGAAAGAGTTGTTTTAGAATAAGGATGAATATCAATAGTAGAAGTGGTATATAGATTATATTGTACGTCAGAGTCTATAAGAAGATTATGGGAGATTGAAATATCGTCTGAGTATAGAGGTGGGGTAAGTGTATTTGTGTGAGAGAGTGAATGTGGGTGAGCAGAAGGAGTGACAACCGAAGGTGTGTTTAGTGTGGAAGGTGTTTCTGAAGGTGATATTTCATTGTTGTGAGGTGTGGAGGTTGAGTAGCTATTGTGTGCTGGTAGCTGTGGGGGTGTGAGAGGTGATAATTGTTTTTGAGATGAATGTGAAGGGGGTGATTGAGATAGTAAAGGATGAAATGTAGGGTTGCCATCAGTGTCGATTACTAGCAAAAAGTTTTTAAGATCTAGAGAGATGGGTGCTTTACTGAAAAGATTTGTGCCGAGGAGGAAGTCTGAGTGAAAAGAGCAGAGTGAATCATGTACGACCATAAATGTTACCGGAAATACAGATGTTGCAAGGTGTATATCTAATGTGATTGTACCAAGTTGGGGAAAAATTGAACCAGTGATAGATTTAAGTTGTGTATTACATTTACCTAGTGATATGGGGGTATTGAGTTTATGTTGGAGATTGTGAAAGACAGATAATTTACATAAAGAACCATTAGAACCTGTGTCGAGTAGAAATGATTTGTGAGGTAAGTTGTGATTGTTGAAGGTAATTTTTGCTTCGATGAAATAAGTTGGACCCGCTGTGTCTTGAGATGGAGATGAAGGTAGTGGGTGAGTGTTGAAATGTGAAGAGATAGTGTTAAATGAAAATGGAATAGAGTTGGTTTCAAGAGTTTCATGTGCAACCATAGATGTATTTATGGGGAGTAATGAAGATGGTGGAAGTTGTGGGTGTGGTTGGTCTGATTGTGATGATTGTTGTGAATGCTTTGTTTGAGAGGGTTGTTGATGTAGTTGAGATGATATGTTCTGTTGTTGATGTTGAGGAAATTGTGATGTAT
>SEYY01023451.1:7500-15000 GCA_009176605.1 Armadillidium nasatum
GATATTGCTTTTTTGGGGGGGGTTGTGGACAGAAATATTCTTATTAAAAAAGTCCTTTTCACATTTGTTGAGAGAAGTTTTTAATCTCAAGAGTCCTTAAGAAACTTTTTGACAAATGCACTCACAAGCACACATACAAATATACCTGTATACATACACATACAATTACTCAATGTATTTGTCCAAAGAATTTCAATGGAACCTTTATTAGAACTTTTGTTAGCAAATCTCTTTCAGTAGAAACTCTCTCTCTCTCTCTCTCTCTCTCTCTCTCTCTCTCTCTCTCTCTCTCTCTCTCTCTCTCTCTCTCTCTCTCTCTCACTTTCTCTCTCCATTCTCTCTCATTCTCTCTCTCCTCTCTCCCTCTGTCTCCCTCATTCCTTCTCTTCCCTCTCTCTCATCTCTCTCCCTCTCTCATTCCATTCTCTCTGTCTCTTTCTCTCTCTCTCCCATTCTCTATCTCCTCTCATTCTCTCTTCTCTTCTCTTCTCTCCTCTCTCTCTCTCTCTCTCTCTCTCTCTCTCTCTCTCTCTCTCTCTCTCTCTCTCTCTCTCTCTCTCTCTCTCTCTCTCTCTCTCTCTCTCTCTCTCTCTCTCTCTCTCTCTCTCTCTCTCATTCTCTCTCTCCTTTCATTCTCTCTTATTCTCCCTCTCTCTTCCTTGTCGCTCTATCTATTTTCACATCTAGATAACATTTATCATTATTAATTTTTAAAAATCTTTTTCCATGTAACTATCTATAAAAAATATATATCTGTTTATTAACCCCATGTATCTATATCTTTCTACGTGTCTATCCATTAAATATTTTTAGTAATCTATCTACCTGTAGTCTATACTATCTATCTACGTATTTATTTATTTTTCTATATCTCCTTCATCTATATATTTATACTTACTATCTATAATAATAATAATAATAATAATAATAATTATAATAATTATTATTATTATTATTATTATTATTATAATAATAATAATAATAATAATAATAATAATAATAATAATAATAATAATAATAATAATAATAATAATAATAATAATAATAATAATAATAATAATAAATGATTATAATTATTAATAATAATTATTAATAATAATAAAAAATAATTAATAACTAAATATAATAATAGTAATAATAATTTTCTGGATGATTCAAAATTGCTGTTTTCAACGAATATAGAAAAAAATAAAAATACATTCGGTAAACAACTTCATAATAATTTGTAGTTAGCGTATAATTTGTAGTACGTCATTTAAGAGTTTCTAACAATTGTGACGTTGCAAGAATAAACTTGCTACGTGTTGCCAGATGCTTATAACTGTTATCACTGTGTTATCACTGGTCTGTGTTTGAATTTTTTTTTTTAATATCTGATGTTCTTAAACTAATTCTACAGAAATCGACCACGCTAATCACGAAAATAGTATTAGTTTTCCTCAATCAGGTCAGCTTTTCTTGCTATGGAATTTTTTTTATTGCTTATGCTCTGTTCTTTTCCTTATGTCCTTTTTGCGTATATTGACAGCTTGATGCAAGATTTTGCAACTGCAAAAGACCCTTCAAAGCGAAACTGGAATCGAAAAAAAACACAAGGAAAAGCAATTGCGGTTGAACCTTTTACTATAAAGAAATAAAAAAAATATTTAAAAAAAATTGGATTTTAAGGAATATCATTATTTCTCTAAAAAATGTGTAGCAATTAAACTATGATTACTAATTTTAATATGAAACACTATATCTAAAATTATTTTAACTTTTTAGTTATGATTTGTTAAGTCATGCCACACATTGGACTACTAATCAGGAATAAAAAGACTTAATTGCTTTCTCTAATGAGTGGTTCCAGTTACATCCCTTTTCCATACACCAGCAGTAGTCGGCTATCACGTTAATGTCCCAGCGATATTGATACCTTTCCTCCATTGTTGGGATATCCTGGTGAAACCTATCCCCTTGCTCCTCACTATAATCCCACAATTTTCTAGAAAATAATCCAAGTGAGAATACAAAAAGTGCAGTTTTATAGACATACGATCTCCCAGGTTCTCAAAGCTTTCCAACAGATTACTAACGATAACTTTATACTCGGAACTTCGTTGCTTTCCTAAAAAGTTGCTAGTAAGTAATTTAAAATTAATCCAAGCTTTCTTTTCTATTTCGTCCATGGTCTTTTCAAACTCAGGATATTTCATTGAAGATAATCTTATCTGAGGACCATCATAAATACCAGCAATCAATTTCGCATCACTTATGTGTAGAAATATATATATATATATATATATATATATATATATATATATATATATATATATATATATATATATATATATATATATATATATATATATATATATATATATATATATATATATATATATAATAAAGAAAAGCTTGTTCCTGTTTATTCATTGGCTTAGCAAGATTTTTCATCAAACCTAGCTTTGTACGTAGTGGTGGTAGTAGAATATTTTTTAGGATTAATCAATGGGTTAGCAATGACATTTTGAAATCCAGATTTAAAAAATTTTCGAGCTGCCCATTCATATTGTTAAAAATGTGTGTCGTCTGCTGGAATTTTCTCACAAAGAAATAAAGCAGGGATGATTGGTGTAACCTCCTTGCATTCCTAATACCAGAGAGATAACCTGCGAAAATGAAAGTAGCTAAATACATTTCTTTCTTGAATTTTTGCATCATGCTCTTCATTAATTTGTAAAAGTTAATCTCTAATAGATTTTTATTAAGAAAAAAACATTTACAATAACGTACCTTGAGATCACAACAGACCTACCAGTGATTATCGTTGTATTTTGGGGCATCAAGAAGAATTTTCATATTGTCATTATTTTCAATCAGTTGGATAGAATAGGTAACTGGAACAGAAAAAAACAATTACCATTATGCAATAGTACAGCTTTGAGACTTTTACTTGATGAGTCAATTAACAGTTTCCATTCAGATGGTTTATGAACAACAACTAAAGCTTCGATCAAACCCTTAATCACTGTGCAATATACCAAAGATGAATTTTCATGAAGAGAGAACTGCTGAATTCTTGATCCCTATTTCTGTACCAGTAAAATGTTTCTGATTCCAGTAAATTTCTCTCTCTAAGACGAGAGCCAAGAAGCTGGGCAAGCTCTGTTGATGGTCCTAAATCTCGTGAGATCATTGAGCTGTGCTCATGCTAATGGTGTTAACTTATGGAATCCAGATGAATGTATAATGAATGCTTCGGAGTTTTCCTCATTGCTTATCTCATCATCAGAAACTTTATTCAGATTTAAGCTTTGATGTCCGTCTGGAACTGGAATACCTGGTCCATGAGGGATTGGTTTTGTAACAAGGACACATCTGAGTATTTAACAGCGTACTCGTTTTTCTTGTTTACTCCTGAAATAACAGATCAAGATTTATTAAATTTGGAGAGGCAAGAATGCTTACAAATTTTGCATGTGTGTGTGTTTAAAAATTAAAATAACATTCTCCCAACTTACTTAGCTTGTACGTTTGTCATGCAAAAGTAGCAATCTGTTACATGATCCTTTCCTTCCCTCCACACCATAGTACCAAAAAGTGATGCCTTCACGCTTCCTTTGCTAAAACTATAAATTTACAATAACGTACCTTGAGATCACAACAGACCTGTGATGATCGTTGTATTTTAGGGCATCAAGAAGAATTTTCAAATTGTCATTATCTATTGTCATTATATTTATCTTAGGTATTCGATACATGTTCGGCAACATTTGTGAGAAGCAAAGTCTTTATCTTGATCGCCCAACTTAAGGTTAAAATAATATGATAAAAGGCCTTTACAAATAGTGTAATACTTGATTATTGCCAAGGTAACAAACACAACTTTGCAGCACGCGTAGCAAAATTTATTCGGGATTATTTTTGCAACTTCTTATTCATGAAAAATATTTTAAAACTAAAAAATAACGACAATTATCTTAAACACAGTTCTATGTTAACTTCTTAATATAAAATATAGTTATGTGAGAAATTCCCTGAAAAAAAGTATATTGCAGCATTATAACAAAAATCAGCATTAAAAAAAGTAAAAAAAAAAAATGCATTAAAATATGCTGTAAGGAAACAAATAGATGTGAAGTGAAAAATCGGGATGCATATTTGAATTCAGCGGGAAAAACTGATATAGAATCATTCAAAATATGTTTTAAAAAAATGACGCAAACCAGTGTTATTTTTAGTTTTTAATGAAAGATAAGACCGACAGGAAGGGGAGAGGTTTATTTCTACCTTTTTGCATCTCTTTTAACGAATTAGTTGTGGGTGATATCCTAAAAGAACATAATTGGAAATACTTTACACTTGAGGCACCAACTGCTGTGACTTAATGAATATAATAAACCTACAATGTATTTCCAGAAATTTCAATTATATATATATTTTTAAATAAAATTTGGGGGAGCGAAAGGTCTGGGTTGTTATTTATAGTTTTCTTGTCTTTTTCATTGTAAGAAATCGGGGGAAAATTTAGGAAATCTGTGAAATCCTGTGAGAACGATTTGTTTTCAAAGGAATGAATTTGGTTAAGTATAGTCATAAATAATGCTTTTCCCTGTATCTTATATTCATTTTTGAAGTAAAGAATGAAGCTCGGAAACTTAATAAGGGAGAGGCTTTTTCTCGTAATGACGTTAAAATGTTGCTTCGCCAGATTCAGCAGAATGAATTTAAAAATGAGAACATGAAATAAAGATATTAATTTTAAGAACTGCATTATTAGGCAATAAAATCTAAAGTGAAAAAAATGGGGTAAAAATTTATGCTTATCGAATGGTGTAAAAGTAAGGAACGGAATTAAACATTGAAGAATGAAACAATGGAATAATTATTCGAATTAAAGGAATTGAATAAGAGTATTAATAACAAAAATGGAATAAAAATTAACTGAATGAGATTAATTAAAATCCGAAATAAAATAATTTAATATGTAATAGAATAAAATAAAACTGTTATTAAGTAATTTCGGAAACTGAATTTATTCATTGTATTATTTAAGTAAAAATTTGTGTATATTTATATATAAAAATTTGCATAAATCTTTGTTTCATTTTGTGTAATTGATTTTTTAGTTGGGGACAAATATTTTTATTATAAGTTTCTTTTCATATTTGTTCTATTTTTTAATCGCAATAGTTCATAGAAATCTTTAAGGCAAATGCATACATAAACACTCAAATACACGCGCACACAAACACTCAAACACACGCACACACATGCATTTACATTTTTAATTTCTATGAGCTTTTTATTCCAGCTTATACACTCAAATAGAATCTCTTTCTTACCCTTCTCTCTATTATTTTCCTTCTCTCTCTATTCCTTTCCTTATCTCTCTCTTTCATTCCTTCTTTGTTATTTTACCCTTTTTCACATTCTATAAATAACATGCATCGTTAGTCAATTTTTTTAAATCATCGTGTATGTAACTAATTATCTGTATTTATTTACCAAATACAATTAAATTTCACTACCTCTTTCAATATCTTTTTTAAATCTACACCTATCTATCTATCTACCTATCTTTATATCTATCTCTATATCTATCTCTATCTATATCTATCTATCTATCTATATTTATCTATATATCTATATATATCTATCTATCTATCTGTCTATTTATCTATCTCTATCTATTTATTATATATATATATATATATATATATATATATATATATATATATATATATATATATATATATATATATATATATATATATATATATATATATATATCTTTATATCTATCTATGTCAGTTTCTATCTATATCTCTATATCTCTATATATCTATTCATATCTATCTATCTATCTATCTCTATCTATCTATCTATATCTATCTATCTGTGTGTGTAAATTAACCACTGATTCATTTATCTATTATTTATCTATCTAGGAAATCGGTGAAACTCTGGGATGGCGATTTGTTTTTAAAGGAATGAACTTCGCTAAAAATTGTCATTAATATATTAATGATTCTTTGCTCAGCATCTTCCCATTTTCTTTTTGGAAATAAAGAATAGAGCTCGAAATCTTAATAAGAGATGCTTTTTCTTGTAATGACGTTAAAATTTGAATTCACAAGATTTGAGAATGTGAATTTGAAATGAGTTAATGAAATAAATGTATGAATTTTAAGAATGTAATAATGGAAGAATTATTTGAATTAAATTTATAGAATAAACGGTTAAGGTTTAGAGAATGAAATAAAGTAAGAAACAGAAAAGTGAATTAAACATTTTAAATGATAAAATGAAATAATGGAGTAATTTATTAGAATTAAGAGAGTAAAATAAAGGTTTAAATTGAGAGAATTTAATAAAAATATTAAATAACTAAGTAAAATAAAATTAAGAATAGAATTAAGTTCCGATATGAAATCATAGAATATTTAATAGAATAAAATGAAAACTTTCGCTTTTATTAGTAATATTTCAGACTAAATTTATTCATTGTATTTATGTAAAAATTTATGTATATTTATATATATAGTATTTTTTTTATATTTATATATTTTGTGGAATTGCTTTTGGGTTGTAGACATAAATATTTTTATTAAAAAATACTTTTTGCATTTGTTGTGAGAAGTTTTTAATATCCACTGTCCACAACAGTTTATTTTTAGAAATGCACACACAAATACACACGTTCACATATATTTACACACTGTTTTCGCCTAAAGAATTTCTATGAGCTTTTACTCTAACTTTCGTGAACACTTTCCAAATAGAATATATTTCTCTCTCTCTCTTTCTCTGTCTGTCTGTCTGTCTGTCTGTCTGTCTGTCTGTCTCTCTCTCTCTCTCTCTCTCTCTCTCTCTCTCTCTCTCTCTCTCTCTCTCACACACACACACACACACACACACACACACACACACACACACGCACGCACAGTATCTTCCCTTGTCGTTTTATCTTTTTTCATATTATCTATGCAGCATTTATCATTAGTCATTTTTTAAATCATTAACTACGTAACCATCTATCTATTTTCTACGCTATATTCTTATATATATCAACTTGTTTATCTATAAACCTATCTTCGTTTATCTATCTATCTACTTATCTATCTATCCTATCTCTATCTATCTATCTATTTCATATAATATCTTGAGGAAGGATTTATATTTACATTAAAGCTAAATATTGTCATAAATAATGTTTTTCTCAGCATCTTCGTATTTTCACTTTTTGAAATAAAGAAAGAAGTTCAAAAAGTTAGTAAGGGATAGGCTCTCTCTTAATGACGTTAAAATGTTGCTTCAACAGTTTCTGCAGAGTGAATTTGAAATGAGGAAATGGAATAAAGGTAAGAATTTTAATGAATGTAATAATGAAATATTTGAATTGAAATAATGGAATAAAGAATTGAAAGTAGAGAATGGAGTAAAAGTAAGAAACGAAAATTTGAAGTAATAAAATTAAATTGTTATTTGAATTTTAAGAATGGAATAAAGATTTAATTT
>SEYY01023451.1:20000-30000 GCA_009176605.1 Armadillidium nasatum
TAAGTAACCCTCCTTTACCCCCCTGTCTCCCTCCTCTCTTATTTCTTCACTTTTCCCCCATTTTATTAAAATAAGAATTAAAGTTACTTACAAAGTTTATATACATTACGTCACTGTAAATGGATATTCATGTATAATGTATTTTCAATTATTCCTTTTCAAGTTTACTCCCCCAATTAATTCGTTAAAAGGGGAGAAGTCATAAGTAACTCCCCCTTTACCCCTCCTGTCTCTGTTTCTTTATTAAAAATACTAGACAACTAAATCTTCTGGTGTCATTTGGCAATTTGTTCTCTAGACATCACAATAGCCTGAAACTCTTTTATACTATGTTCCCAATTATGAGTATTAAAAAGAAAAAAATTTATGCTGTAATTTGTTTTATTTTTTATTTTTATTTCTGTTCATTTTTTTTTTTTTTTTGAAAATAAAGAATCATTTTTGAAACATATTATATATATATATATATATATATATATATATATATATATATATATATATATATATATATATATATATATATATATATATATATATATATATATATATATATATATATTATATATATTATATATAGTATATATATATATTATATATATATATATATATATATATTATATATATATATATATATATATATATATATATATATATATATATATATATATATATATATATATATAGAGATATATAGAGTGAGAGAGCGAGAGAGAGAGAGTAAATACATAGAGTTAGAAATATAAGTTTAAATAGATAGGTTAATAGATTAAAAAAGTAGAGATATTTAATAGGTGAAGAAGTAGAAAGATATAAATATATTGGGTAGATAAATACAGGTAGATAGTTATTTATATAGATATGAAGATTTTAGAAAAGTGACTAACGATATATGCTGCTTTGATAATGCGAAATAGGTAAAACAAAAAAGAAAAGAGTGTGTAAGAGAGAGAGAGAGAGAGAGAGAGAGAGTTTCTATTGGAAAAAGATTTGCTTACAAAAGTTATAATAAAAGTATAGAAATTCTTTAGGCGAATACATTGCGTAAATATGTATGTATGTGTGTTTGTGTGTCCATTTGTCTAAAAGTCTGCTATGGACTGTTGAGATTAAAAACTTCTCAACAAATATGAAAAGGAGTTTTTAATAAGAATATTTCTGTCCACAGCACAAGAAAGACAAATAACCAAAATAAAATGAAGTAAAAAAAAATATCCTTTTACATAAATGTAAACAACTATATATAAAAATAAATAAATTTTATACATATGTATAAATTGAATTCAGTTTGGAAAATTGGAAAAATTATGCCATTTTTAAATTAGTTTTTAGATTCCAATTAATTCTATTTAGAAGTTGAAACTCGCTCTTGTCAGAATGGGATTCAATATTAACCTTTATCGTAGGGTTGGATGACTTACTGTTGTGGTATGGGGGAGTAAGGTGTGGTAAAGCTATGTATAATGAATTACAGCGAAGTGTGGTTGAGTGCAATGTGATGGTGTGGGATAATGTAGCGTAAGAACTCTAGGTGTGGTGCTGTGGGTTGCGGTTCTTGAAAATGTGGAACTTGGTAGTATTATTTCACAGCTATAGATTTCTCCCCAATTTCCATCATTACCTAGATGTTGACGTAGCAAAATTCACTTATAGTATGCATCGCATACTCATTCGAACAACTGTTCTCTTCTGTCAAACAATTTAAATTATGAACATATTTCCGCTGATGGTTTCAACATCCTATGCGATTTCAATTATTATTTTGTTATATATAAACTATACTTGTAAGTATTGTTAAGTAAGTAGTTTTTATTTTTTAATATTATACGAATAGTTTTACGAGTAATTCACAAAGTCTGATTGCAAAAGGTTCTGAACCATTTCTACTGATAAAATCAACATTCCTAAGCTATGTTAGGGTTCTAAGCAAAGATTTTCCTTACTCATCCTATATTTCAACCCTGTAAGAATTTTACGATTGGCTAAATATCTACCCTGTTTAGATTTCGATACTATCTTGATTTGAACATTTCTTAAAATTCAACCCTACTTAGTATTGGCAGTCAAAATTTCATGTTTTTAATAACACATTTTTAAAGGATTTCATTTACTCGGATATCCAAATGGATATCCTATCTCATCAAATAAAAATGTGATAATTTCATTCTGGATTAAATAAATTATCTAATGTGAAATTTGATACAGTGGATGATGACGTAAGCAGGAATGCTTAATAGCGAATATAAGTATTTGGCAGATATCTCTCCTCCCCAAAATTGCGAATGTTCTGCATAAAGATATGTCAATCAGAAATCAATAGATTTTTTTAATGATCAATTAATTTCTTGTTAGAAATGTTACCTTAGCATTTCTACTATCACACTACATAATAATAATAATAATAATAATAATAATAATAATAATAATAATAATAATAATAATAATAATAATAATAGCATCATAAAAACAAAAGCAATTTTAATGATATTTTTATTTACTCCTAATAATAATCCGAATTTCTTCATTAAAAAATAAATAAATTAAAAAAAATAAAAAGCGTAATAACGAATACAGGTTAAAAAAAAAAAAGAAAAAACTAAATTTTTAATAAAGAAATATAAAAGCTAAAAAAAATATTATAATGATAGAAAAATGCCAAAATACTAAGAAGCAGCTGAAAAAAAAGAGCTATACAGTTATTTTTCTTATTAAATAGAAAAAAATTTAATGTTAGCAAAGGAAAAATTCATAAATGAAAAGAAGTTATTTTTATTAATATTAAAATTTTTGTAAAAGAAAATTAAATTTCGTCTTTCAATAAGGTTTCTATTCTATTTTTATGTATATTCATTTGCATCATTAACTATTTTATCTATCTATCTATATCTCTATTTCTATTTATCTCTATATCTATTTATATATCTACATCTATTTACCTATATCACTTTATATCTACCTATCTCTATCTATATCTCTCTATATCTATCTATCTATTTCTATCTATATCTATCTATCTATCTATCTCTATGTATCTATCTATCTATCTTCCTATCTATATATTTTTTTATCTAATATAAGATTATATAAAATCAGCATCGTCTGTGCTTAGAAATTGTCAATAAATTCCTTTCAAATTGAAGGCCTTCTCCTTGAAATCTATTGAATGAAAAATTGGCTTAGAAGTTACTTCTTAAATTCTGAAGAAAAGAATGAGGACAATATATGAGAATAAAAGCAGATGATTTATTTCTTCACAATTTAGATTGAAGAAATTTTTCATTCATTTAATTATGATAATTGTAGTATTTATAACATTACTCAATGAGAAAAATTTATTCTGATATATTGATTCATTATTCCATTTCGGACCTTTATTCTATTCTCAAAAAAAAAAATTTTCATTTTGGTATTTAATACTCTTATTCTATTTCCTCAATTCAAAACTTTATTCCATTTCTTCAATTAAAAAAATAAATTAAATTTAATTAAAATTAAAATTAAAAAATATATTTTATTTTTTTTATTTTTATTCTCATTGTTTAATTCACTTTTCTTCTTCTCGGTTTTTCTCCTAAGCTCAATTTTTATTTCATTTTTTAATTATTCAAATTTTTATTCCATTATTACATTCCTTAAAATTAAGACCTTTATATCATTCTTTCAATTTCAAATTCACTTTGACGAATCTTGTGATGTAACATTTTAACATCATTCGAGAAAAGCCTCTCCTTTATTGGGTTTTCGAGCTTCATTCTTTACTTCACAAGATGCTGAACAAAGCATTATTTATGGCCATTCATATCCAAGTTCATTACTTTGAAAACAAATTGTTCCCTCAGGATTTCATAGATTTTCTAAACTTACTTATATATTCCTTATGATTTGTCTAATAAAAAAAAAAAAAAAAAAAAAAAAAAAAAAAAAAAAAAAAAAAAAAAAAAAAAAAGCAGAAAAACATAAATAATAACTCACCAACTTTTCAGTCATATCAATTTTATTTACAGAAAAAAAAAAAGATAATTAAAGTTTCCTGCAACACGTAGCAAGTTTATATTAATTATGAAACAGTAAAAGAATCCTAATGACAGTGCATTTCTTGTTATTCATTTTTTAGGATATCCCTCACTCCTGAAAAGGGCTCTGCCCGTACGTGGTTGTGAACTGCTAAAAAATCTTTAATAAGAGACGATTAAACCATTAACAACCTTTCCCCCTTTCCCTCCCCTTTCCCTCTTTCTCCCCTTTTCCCCTTTCTCCCTTTTCTCCTTTCTCCCTTTTCCCCTTTCTCCCTTTTCCCCATTCTCCCTTTTCCCATTTCTCCCTTTTCCCATTTCTCCCTTTTCCCATTTCTCCCTTTTTCCATTTCCCCCTTTTCCCATTTCCCCCTTTCCATTTCCCCTTTCCCCTTTCCCCCCCATGTCTATCTCCCTTCCTCTATTAAAATTATTAAGAAAAATAATCCCTTTGAACAGTAAACTTGTTTGTTTCGTAACGTCACAATAGTTGGAAGCTTAATTAAATACAATGTATTTCCAATTAAACCTTAGGAAACAATTGTAGTAGTTTGTTATATTTATTTTTACTCTTTTATATTTTTAATTTATTTTTTTATTATTTTTGGAAAATAATTTTTTAAAAATAAAAAAAAAAAATTATTTATTTTATTATTATTTTATTATTATTATTATTATTATTATTATTATTATTATTATTATTATTATTATTATTATTATTATTATCGAGAGGAAAGCGCCAGAAAATCATTGTAAATATTATTTGTACTCGTAAATTATTTTCAAAAATTATTTAAAAAAAAAAATTAAGTAATATCCAAAATAAATTTTCAGAACATTAATTAAGCCAAAGACTAATGTTGAATTCCTTTATTATTATTATTTTATTTATTTATTTATTCTTATTTTTATTTTTACTTATATTTATATTTTAATTTTATTATTATTATTATTATAATTATTATTATTATTATTATTATTATTATTATTATTATTATTATTATATTATTATTATTATTATTATTATTATTATTATTGTTATTATTATTATTATTATTATTTTTTTTATTATTATTATCAAAAATAAAGATAGAGAAGGAAAAACATTTGGTAAATATAAATAAATAAATAAAAATATATTAAAATATAGACACATATTTAAGAACATATATATAGTAAGTAAATATTGTCAAAAAGTAAGTAACTATATATAATATTTAAATAATGTTAAAGATTGGGGGGGGGGAGAAACCGAAGGGAGGGAGAGAAACGACAAAAAGAGTGAGATGTAAAAAATGATAGACAAAGAGAAAAAGAGAGAGATTATTTAATTTAGAGAAATAGAAAGAGAGGGAGAGGATTTTATTTAGGGAAATTTAAAGTGAAACTAAAGATAGATAGATAAAGAGAAGGAGAGAGATGATTTTATTTAGGGAAATAGAAAGAGAAACTAAAGAAAGATAGAATGAGAGAGGATTTTATTTAGGGAAATAGAAAGAGAAACATAAAAGATAGAGAGAGAAAGAGAGTGAAAAGATTTTATTGGTAGATATTTATTTACGAAAGTTGGATAAAAACTCATAGAAATTCTTTGGGCGAATACAATGGGTAAATGCATGTGTGTGTGTGTGTGTGTGTGTGTGTGTGTGTGTGTATCAAGGGTGAATTTGTCTAAAAATTAGTTTTGGTCTGTTGAGATTAAAAACCTTTCACAAAACCAAAGGAAGTGAAAGAACAAAAAGAGTTGGGTAGGGAAAGGGAGATAAAGAGAAAGAGGGACAGAAAAAAGATATAAAGAGAAATAGAGGGAGAGAGAGAGTAAAAAAAAGAGAGAGAAAGAAAGTTAGAAAGAGTTGAGATTAAAAACTTCTCTCAACAAATGTGAAAAGGAGTTTTTTAATAAAAATATTCCTGTCCAAAACCCAAAAGCAATTACACAAAATAAAACAATGGTTACATATATAAATATAAAAAAATGCTTTATATAAATGTGCATAAATATTTACATAAATACAATGAATAAATTTTGTTTGGTATATTAATAAAAAGCGAAGTTTCATTTATTTTATTATATATTGTGTTATTTTATTTCGTATCTTTATTATCAATTTTATTTCATTTCGTTATTTAATATTTTTATTATATTCTTTCAATTCAAACCTTTATTCCATTAACTTTATTTAAGTAATTATTTCATTATTTCATTCGGCCATTTCATTTTTTAATTCACTTTTCCGTTTCATGCCTTTACTTCATTCTCAGAACACAAAACGTTTACGTTATTTTAATGCAGATATTCACTCCATTATTACATTCCTTAAAATTTATACGTTTATTCCATTCTCTCATTTCAAATTTCCTCCATCGAATCTTGTGAAACAACATTTTAACGTCATTACGAGAAAAAGCCTCTCGTTTATTAAGTTTTCGAGATTCACTCTTTATTTCAAAAATAAAATAAAAAAAAATGTTGAGCAAAGCATTATTTATGACCATACTTAGCCAAGTTCATTCCTTTAAAAACAAATTGTTCCCTAAGGATTTCACCGATTTCCTAAATTTTCCCCCGATTCCTTAAGATTTTTCTTGTGAAAAAAAGACAAGGAAACCATAAATAACAGCACTTCACTTTTCATTCTCCCCATTTTATTAAAAAAGAAAAGAAAAAGGAAAAAAAAAAGTTTCTTGCAACAAGTGGCAAGTTTTTAATCATTGCGTCAAAGTTGTTGGATATTCATTTATAATGTAATTTCAATTATGAATTTTTAAGGTTTCGCACAGAATTAATTCGTTAAAAAAGACAAGAAAACTATAAATAACCTTTTCCCCTCTTGTCTCATTCTTCATTTATTAAAAATATAAGATAATTGAAGCTTCTGGCAACACATGACAAGTATGTTCTTGTAATGGCATAAAAATTGGAAACTTGTATACTATTTATTTCAAATTATTCCAATGGATCAATTGTTATGCAATAGTTTGTTTTAGATTTTTTTTATTTCTAAGATTTTGGCAGGGCGTACTTTTTTCAGCCTTTAGTTACTAGACAAAAAAAATAAAATAAATAATGTGTATTATCATGCTATCATTATCTGTAAACAACTATGAACATATATTTAAGTTTATTAAAAACTTCTTGAAATAAATCTTCAGAATATCTGAAACAGATTTAATTTAGGCAAATCTTTAATTTAAAGTTACAATTTAACTAATTTGACCAATTATATTCAGAACAAAATTGTGAGAAAATCAATCTCCGTAGCGTGGGATCTCTTGGGTTTCCAAATTTTTTTTTTTGCTTGTGGACCCAGTGAGTTCTAACTTAAGGTATGTGGACCCCCTGAGTCCTAACTTAACGTATGTGAATCCCCTGAGTTCTAACTATACGTATGTGGACCCCCTGAGTTCTAACTTAACGTATGTGGACCCCCTGAGTCCTAATTTAACGTATGTGAATCCCCTGAGTCCCAATTTAACGTATGTGAATAACCTGAGTCCTAATTTAACGCATGTGAATCCCCTGAGTCCTACTTTAACGTGTGTGTATATATATATATATATATATATATATATATATATATATATATATATATATATATATATATATATATATATATATATATATATATATATATATATATATATATATATATATATATATATATATATATATATATTAACGTATGTGGACTCCGTTAGTCCTAACTTAAGGTATGTGGACACCCACAGACTCAAATGTAATATTCCTAACTAAAATATTACTAAATTAAATTTTAAAAAAATGGTCCACTGGGGGTTCATGTAGACCCTGTTTGAGAAACGTTGGTTTACAGAAACCAAAATAAATTTGCAACAGAATTTGGGAAGGTCTTTAAATTAAATTGGAATTGCCACCCCCAAAAAAGCGTTTCGGGATCACCCACTCCTAATCATTAAATTATATTAAAATATTCAATTAGATAAATAATAATTATTAAATAATTTAATTTTAAAGTAAATCAGATATTAAAAATTAAATATTGCTGAGTACTTAAGAGCACATCGTCTTTATCTTTCTTTATTTTTATTATAATTATGTATTATTATTATTTATTTATTTATTTTATTTTTCTAATTATTTGTTTTACAATTTTAATGTATTATTAAAATTTTTAATTATATATATTATTAATTATTAATTATTTTTATTATTATTATTTTTTTATTTCTTTTTTTTTTTTTTTTTTTTTTTTTTATTTTATTTTAATGTTATTATTGTTAATCATTACTTTTTATTGTTATTTTCATTGTTATCTTTAAGAATGTAATTTAGGTTAAGATTATTTCCTTTAAAGAGAAAAAAATTAAGTATCCAATGTTTGTTTTTTAGTTATAAACTTCATTTTAATAATGATTGATATTAATTTTTGTATAATTTTAATGGGCTGAAAGTACGAATTCGTTCCCCAAGAATATCATTTCAGTAATGTATTAATTAATACATATAAAGTATACGAATTTTTGTATGTACAAGATTGTAACTGGAAAAATGAATGAAGATTAAATGATTATTATTATTATTATTATTATTATTATTATTATTATTATTATTATTATTATTATTATTGTTATTATTATTATTATTAATATTACATTATTACTACTATTATTATTATTTATGATTTTATTTTTATTAGTATTTCCATTTTTATTATTATGATCAGTATTATTATTATAAATGCATGTTCCCACTATCGTTATTTTGATTATCTCTATCATGTGTTATTTGTCTACAGTTGATTCTATTATTGCCATTATTAGTATTATTTTTATTATTATTATTAGTAGTAGTAGTAGAATTATTTATTTATATATTATTTATAATTATTATTACTTATATTATTATTTATTATTATTTATTAATTATTATTATTATTATTATTATTATTATTATTATATTATTATTATTATTATTATTATTATTATTATTATTATTAATGGTAGAGCTTCATAAGTGTCAACTATATTAATAAAAACCTTGTCTTACAATAGTATATATTTTATCATTTATTTCTATACCTATTAGAAAACATCTTTTTATTACCCTGATGCATGGTGATATGGCACGCAGGTCTTGGCCATTCTTTTTCGGCATAATTTATTAAAGGTAGTTCGGATTTCTTCATCGACTTAATTGGACTGTCTCTTTATAGATTATATATATATATATATATATATATATATATATATATATATATATATATATATATATATATATATATATATATATATATATATATATATATATATATATATATATATATATATATATATATTAGGGATGGAGTGAAGTATCGGTATCGGTATCGGTATCGGCAAGTATCGGCATATTTTCCGATACCGGTATCGGTATCGGTATCGGTATCGGCCTTTTCAGTATCGGTATCGGTATCGGCAAAATTTTGGGATAAGAGTAAAGTATCGGTATCGGTATCGGTATCGGTAGTAGTATCGGCATATTTTCCGATACCGATACCGGTATCGGTATCGGTATCGGTATCGGTAAAAATTTTGGTATCGCTCCATCCCTAATATATATATATATATATATATATATATATATATATATATATATATATATATATATATATATTATATATATATATATATATATATATATATATATATATATATATATATATATATATATATATATATTATATATATAGCAAACTTTAAACTTTGATGTTTAATGAATGTTTAGTCTGTAAGAGTGTTTGCAGACTTTATTTATTACCTTATATATATATATATATATATATATATATATAATATATATATATATATATATATATATATATATATATATATATATATTATATATATATATATATATATATATATATTAGAGATGGAGTCGAGTATCGGTATCTGCCAGTATCGGTAAATTTTGTGGTATCGGGTGTTCCGTATCGGTATATAAAAAAATTTTAAGTATCGGTATCGGTAAA
>SEYY01023451.1:35000-40922 GCA_009176605.1 Armadillidium nasatum
TTATTAAACTGAGCTACTGATCGTGTTTGTACATTCAAAATTGACAGATGCATAAGTTGACATATTTTGACTGAATGACAATTAGTTTTGAGGAACTGATCGGATGTGTATTAATATTTTGATCTGAGAATTGGACACACTGGTATTTTGATTAGAAAGTCGGACGTGTTGGTATTCTGAGAACACAGATATGTTGGTACTCTGATTAGACAGTCGGATATGTTGATATTTTGAATAGATTTTTTTTTTTTTTTTTTTTTTTTTATAAAAAGTTCACATCTCACGGGCATTGCCCTATTCGAGGAGAGGAACTTCTAGGTAGCATATACCTAGGATCCCGAAGTGGGATCGAACCGGCGCCCTCAAGCACGTGAGTCAATCACTTTACCGTTTGAGCCACGGTAAACGATAGTCGTCTTATTTTATTCTAAGAACACAGATATGTTGGTACTCTGATTAGACAGTCGGTTATGTTGATATTTTGAATAGATAATCGTCTTATTTTATTCTAAGAACACAGATATGTTGGTACTCTGATTAGACAGTCGGATATGATAGTACTTTTGATTAGATATTCGAACATGTTGGTACTCTGATTAGACAATCTAAAATATTGGTACTCTGATTAAACAGTTGGGATATGTTGGTAACTCTGATTAGAGAGTCTGACATGTTGGTACTATGTTTTGATAGTCAGACAGGTTGGGACAATTTCATTTATCTGTTAACGAAGATTCCATATTGTGCCTACGATAATTTTGTCTGAACTCTTATATTTTTTCACCTAAATTGTAAAGCATTCTATTGTACTTCTGATCTATACCTTTGGGTATAGGGTCGTTTTCTTGTTACCTTGTGGGAATAAGGTTACCCTCCTCTTGTTAGGCTTTGTTCATAGGTTTATCCTTGTTGTTAGCTTGTCATCCTCTTCTTAATCTTTGGGCATAGGATTGTCCTTTTGCTAGTCCGATGGTATAAAGTTGTTTCTTGTTAGCCTGTGGGTATAGGGCTGTGGTCTTGTTAGTCTGTTTGGCATAGGGTTGCCTTCTTGACTACGTTTTGGAAAGAAGTTTATTCTAAACCAGAATTTAGAAGTAATTGTCACACACACACATACACATACATACACACCCATATATATGTTAAAGACCTGCTGTTGCCAGACCTCACTGGATAAATGATGAGAAATAAGCAGTAATAATATTGAGTTGAATAAGAATAATTCACTATATCCACCATCACATCCACCTAAGTTGCAAAGTGGTGAAAAGGTTTTCAGATTCGAATTCTCTTTTGGATTATAGTCAACAACTACTTGGAGAATTCCCCTCCTATAATAAGGCCTTGCCCTCGAGACACCAAATCTGATTTAATATTTTATTCCATTAGGAAAAACACATGATATACATGTGTGTATGAATGTGTGTATATGTGTATATGTACGTGTTTTTTTTGTATGAGTGAGAAAGAGAGAATGTAATATTTAATCTCTGATATTTACATATAAATGGTATACTTAGCTAATTTCATGGATATATATATATATATATATATATATATATATATATATATATATATATATATATATATATATATATATATATATATATATATATATATATATATATATATATAGTGATGGCATCCGCATCCGCGGAGCATCCTCATCAAAATTAATATCCGCATCCGCATTTTCGAAAATTTAACATCCGCATCCGCACTTTCGAAAATTCAATATCCGCATTCGCATCCGCACTTCTCCAAAATTCGACATCCGCATCTGCATCCGCAAATTAGAAAATATGACATCCGATCCATCACTGATATATATATATATATATATATATATATATATATATATATATATATATATATATATATATATATATATATATATATATATATATATATATATATATATATCTTCTAAAAACGTCTTTTCTGCTCCCTCAAAACTTAACATTAGGAAGGCGTACGGTCCTAATGGTATCCTTCCTGTGGTTCTCAAAACTTATGCTTCAGAGCTTGCACCCTTCCTTGGTAAACTATTTCGTCAATGTCTTTCTACTTCAACCTTCCCTTCTTACTGGAAACGTGCGCTCATTCAACCTGTGCCGAAAAAGGGGGACCCCTCTCAACCCTCTAACAATAGTCTCATATTTCTTTAACCTCCTGTCCACTCCTATACCGATGATTCCACCTTTTATTAATTTTTTTAGTTTGAAAGGCAGCCCTCCCAACAGCAGTTAATAGGGGCAAGGGGGGTAGCCTTAGGGCAACTGACCCCTGATCTATCTTGCATTTCAAATTGGGGCAGAGAAAATATTTTTATTTTCAATGTCACCAAAACTCAATTCCTCGATCTCTCTGCTCGACACAATCTTCTTCACAACTATATATCTTCTTCAAAATCACACAACTCAAACATTCATCTGTCCTTAATATTATTGGTGTTTCTTTTACTGTGATCTTTCTTGGAAAGATTACATTACTTCTCTTCCTAAACAAGCTTCTAAGAGGTTAGGTGTTTTGAGTAGCCTTCAGAATTTCATCACACCACCCCAGTTGCTTGCTCTTTATATGAGTGTTGTTTACCCATGTATGGGAAACACATCACACATCTGTGGTGGTTCCACACATAGAGCTCTTCTCGAAAAGGTGAAGTCTAGGGCTTTTCATATTATAAAGGCTGAAGGCGGAAATACGGTATGAAACGTTCACATTGTAAATAAGAATGCGGAAACGCTTGGTATTAACCTTAAATTTCTTCAGGAAAGAAGCTTACTCAACTTTATATACACACACACACACACACACACACACACACACACACATATATATATATATATATATATATATATATATATATATATATATATATATATATATATATATATATATATATATATATATATATATATATATATATATATATATATATATATATATATATATATATATATATATATATATAATATATATATATATATATATATATATATATATATATATATATATATATATATATATTATATATATATATGAATTGTAGATCAAGAGTAAGGGTGAATAGGCAACTATCGGATTGGTTTAGTATAGGAGTGGGATTGAGACAGGGGTGTGTAATGTTGCCATGTTATTTAATCTGATGGATGGTCTAAATTAGAAAAAAGGAGAGAGAAGGGAAAGATATTAGGTTGAGAAATATGGAGGGTGAATGGGATGTGAATGTTTTACTTTTTGCAGATGATGCGGTGTTGGTGGCAGAATCTGGAGAAATGTTGAGAATACTTGTGAGAGAGTTTGAAGGGAAATGTGCAAACACGAGATTGAAAGTCAATACAGCGAAGAATAAAGTTATAAGGTTTGAAGGTGGGGATAAGGAGATGTGGAGGGAGGAATTGGGGTATAGAAGTGTGGGGATGGAAACTTGAGGGAGTGGATGAATTCAAATATGTTGCAATGTTGGGTGGAAGGTAAGGGTGGGAAATAAAAAGAAATAAAGAATAGAGTGGTAGAGGGAATGAATGTGCTGGGGGGCCTAAGAAAAGTATGGAAGAAAGGAAAAATTTCAAAAGAAATAAAGATAAAAATGATTGAATGTATGTGTTTACCTTCTGTAATGTATGGGTGTGAAACATGGATGATAAGTGCTCGGGCGAGAAAAAGTTTCAATGTCTTTGAGATGAAAGATTTGAGAGCGATATGTAAATTGAGAAGGATTGATAGGAATTAGAAATGAAAGAATAAGACAAATGTGTAAATGGAAGAAGGGTGTAATTGATAGAGCGGAGGTGGGTGTGCTAAAATGGTTTTGACATATGTGTTGAATAAATGAAGACAGAATGGTGGGCAAGGTACTTAGATCCGATGTGGATAGGGGTATGGGAGGGGAAGGCTGAAGTGAAGATGGATGGATGGAGTGAGAGAGATTTTGATGGAAGGAATTTGAGTTTAGAAGAGGGTAGAAGATTTGTGGAGACAGAGGGAGATGGAGGAAGGTGGTGAAAGGGATTGAAAGGTAAGAATAGTTATGTTTGTAAGGGAATTGTGGTGGGCACCACCTCACGAAATTGGGAAAGGAGATATATATATATATATATATATATATATATATATATATATATATATATTATATATATATATATATATATATATATATATATATATAATATATATATATATATATATATATATGTATGGTGTGTATGTGTGTGTGATGACATACGCATTCGCATCTCCATTAAAATTAACATCCGCATCCTCATCAACATCCTCATCAAAATTAACATCCGCATCATCCTCACTTTTCGAAAATTCAACATCCGCATCCGCATCCGCATCCGAACTTTCGAAAATTTGACATCCGCATCCGCACTTCTCCAAAATTCAACATCCGCATCCTCATCCGCATCCGCAAATTAGAAAAATATGACATCCGATCCATCACTAATATATATATATATATATATATATATATATATATATATATATATATATATATATATATATATATATATATATATATATATATATATATATATATATATATATATACTATATATATATATATATTGTGCAATTATTGTTGTATACTTTGTTGAAGTTACAAGAAGTTTGATGCTTCTCATCACTTAAATTACAAGTTTTAACACTGTTCGTGTGGTGAATATACTTTGGTTGGATCTCTTTTGTGAATCACTGAACGACTTTTCCTTTAGAGAATTATCCTCATGTAACAGGATGATGTTTGTGAGATAAAAGTTTTAGAAATTAATAAAAATAAAAAGTTATTTAAGATAAAGGGGGAATCGAGAGAGAGAGAGAGAGAGAGAGAGAGAGAGAGAGAGAGAGAGAGAGAGAGAGAGAGAGAGAGAGAGAGAGAGAGAGAGAGAGAGAGAGAGAGAGAGAAGAGAAGAGAGACAGACAGACAGAGAAATTGACTGATTGATTATATTGTATATTCAACACACATTTTATTAATTAATGCAGATATAAGAATTATTATTCTATTATGGCGACAGGCCTAGCTAGCCGGCTACTTAAAAAGACACTGCTCAAGAAACCAATTATGAGCCTTGGAATAGGACGGATTGCCTTTCAGAGGCTCGTCGCCTGACAGGAGTGATCCTAAAGGATGGATGGTGAGAGAGAGAGATAAGAATTATTAACCAAATTTAGCTGTCTATTGGAGATTTTTAAAATATATATATATATATATATAATATATATAATTTAATATATTATAATATATATTATATAATATTATATATTTAAATTGTTTTACGAGTTAGGAATTGTTTAGACAATTCTAATGTTATGAAGCAGAGATAGTTGATTGGATCATTAAAAGCCGCGTTTAAGTGTGGTGAGTGGTGAATGAGTGGTTATATATTGAGCTATGTAAAAATTTACTCGGTGTTGATATACTGTGGAAAAGATGGATTGTTGAGTCTTATATATATTTATATATATATATATATATATATATATAATATATATATATAATATATATATATATATATATATATATATATATATATATATATATATATATATTACATATATATATATATATATATATAATATATATATATATATATATATATATATATATATATATATATATATATATTATATATATATATATATATATATATATATATATATATATATATATATATAATATATTATATAATATATATATATATATATATATATATATATATATATATATATATAATATAATATATATATATATATATATATATATATATATATATATAATATATTATATATATATATATATTATAATATATATATATTAGTATTATAGGCTTCTTCTACATTTGGAGAATGAAGTTTATTCGTAATGATTTATTATATTATATATTTCAAATAGAAAGATGATTGCAGTAGATC
>SEYY01023452.1:0-5000 GCA_009176605.1 Armadillidium nasatum
GTATTTCATCATGTGAATAATTTGCATTATTCATCACCTGAATATGTGTCCTATATTTGCATTTATTTCATTAAACAAATACATATGCAGTAGCTTCTATCTTTGCGTATATTACATTATATGAATTTATACAGCTTTTACATTTACATTTGATTAATTATCTGTGAATATGTAACTTCTATCTTCAAATGTATTTCATTATATGTACATTTGTTGGTAAAGTACAGTGAACATTCTTTCTGCAATATTAGCTGTTTTATGTAATATGTAAGGATGTAGTAGAGTTGTCTGAGATCAGCAATGTTCAGCGTACCTCAATTTTCCTCTTCGAAGAGGTCGTGCACAAGCACGGTGAATCAAGCCACCCTTTCACACCACATAACATCTATTACCTAATACGCATTAAGCGCCTCACTGATTAGTACCAAATAAAAGCAAGCTCCTAACCACATTACTACACTAAGCCGGTCAACTTTAGAGCATATATATATATATATATATATATATATATATATATATATATATATTATATATATATATATAATATATATTATATATATATATATATATATATATATATAGAGAGAAGAGAGAGAGAGAGAGAGAGAGAGAGAGAGAGAGAGAGAGAGAGAGAGTGTGTGTGTGTGTGTGTGTCTGAGTGTGTATCGATAAGAATATATTATGCAGCTTCTATCTTTGTATTATAAAATGTATGTCAATTTTTACATTTTAAATTATTATTTACATATCTTTTTGTAATGCTTACTGATTTATGTAATTTTTACTAAACATAAACGCAAGCTCTTAAGATGTGTCAAAGCACTTCTTTTACATTTTGGGAAACTAAATGAGATTTTTTTATTTCCTTTTATATAGTTCAGGCTACGCCCAAGGAATATATGAATGTATGTAGCGTGTATAATAGGGATACCGTGAGAGAACTAAGAAAAAAGAAAATTCGTTTCGAACACCCAATTATCAGGAAATAAATCCTCACCTTAAGCTGTATAGACCTTCGAATTGCTTTTGACAAATGAAATGAAGCTAAATTTCCCTCAAATAAGTCAGATTATTTTCCCCAAGTTACCCTTCAATTTATTTTTTTGTTTTTTATTTTTATTTTTTAATTCTATAAACACAGATTTTCAGGTTCAAATGTGGGCTATTGGACTCTTTCTTTCTTTCTTTCTTTCTTTCTTTCTTTCTTTCTCTCTTTCTCTCTCTTTCTCTCTCTCTTCTCTCTCTCTCTCTCTTTCTCTTCTCTCTCTCTCTCTCTCTCTCTCTCTCTCTCTCTCTCTCTCTCTCTCTCTCTCTCTCCCTCTCTTTACCCCCCCCCCTCCCCAGAGTATCGTGGGAAAAGTGTGGAAATTCGATATAATTCTTTCTCACAGGTTAAGTCATTCATTCAGGTTTGTATTTTCTAACAATGATGAATTTAATTGTAGTAAACAAGAGATAATGACAAGCAATTTAAGGTTTTATTTGTTTGGTTATTGATCCATAGTAGATAAATATACTTTTTGATTAAGTACACAGATTTATTTTCAGCAATATTTTAAAAATAAAAATTATAGGCCTAATTATAACAATAATAATTATAAAGTACATTGACCTTTTGTTCAGTTTTTATTTTAATATAAATTATATTTTCTATTTCAATTTTCCAAAATATATAATTATATAAAGACTTACCTCTCAATTTCTTTTGCGTCTCCAAAAACTTTTGAAATTCATTAAAATATTTATCTAATATAAAGAGTTTCGAAATGCCGAGCGTTGCCATTGCTTATGTAGACAACCGCGTTTCTTCTTATGTTTAATCATAAGGAAATAAAAATGTCGTTAAACCATTATACCAATAACATCAAAATAAAGTAGACTTTAACGAGTAATAAACCTGCCTTTTAAAAAGCAATGACACGTCTATGCCCTTCATATATAATTTTTTTTTTATTACACAAATAGTAATTAAAGTATCAATATTGTTGTAAGCAATTAATTTGGGTCTACTGTATTAATATAAAAAAGATTTTAATGTGTAGTTAAATTGTCTTCTCTAAATACAGTGGCACATCTATATCCTTTTATATAACAATTTTTTTATATATATTTATTACGTGTACTGTATAGTAATTAAAGTATCAATACTGTTGCACGTAAATGATTCGAGTCTACTGTATTAACTCGGTAGCAGGTTGCCAGTCATTGCATCTGACTATTAGAATTATTGCTTAGTACTTTTATATCATCTTTCTAAATAAACAATGCATAATTTTTGATATTATTCCAATGTCATGTAAATTTGTTAATTAAAAATACTAAATATATGTTTTTAATTTCACAACTGTAATAAGTATATTTGACTAATTGTAAACAACACCAACTGCCTAATGATAAATACATTTTGTAATTAATTTTAATTTACACAGTAGTTACAGTATAGAATAATACATTTACCATTAGATACTAATTAATGGATTTAAATTTAACATTTATAATTTAATATTTTCTCTAATTTTAATTGTTTTTAAAATTTCTGTCGAAAAACACATACCCCCACCGTTCTTCTCACCATATACCTTGCTACTAATTCACTTGAGATGATCTTGCCTGAATTTCATATTATACCTGAGAGGGCAGCACTTTGACTGTCACGTGGTAAGAAATCTCATCTCTGATTGGATGAAAATTTTGCCTCAAGAGTGAACTTTTTTTTTATTTTTTTATTTTTAAAAGATTGTTATTATTATTATTTTACATCTCCGGAGAGAACTTTATGATTACTAATATATCATCCCTTGAAACGAAGTGTACATACTTTACAGCAATTAATTTAATGTTCATTATTAAATAAAATTACAGAGTAGAGTTGAAAATTACCAAAAATAAGAAAAGAAAGAAAAAAAAAGGCATGAGAATGAAATTAGAAATTCCCAATGATTTTTTTTTTTTTCAGGTGATTTCCAAAAGGCCTAAGAAATGGAAGGAGAGTTTTTCGGTATGGAATGTTCTACAGAATAAATATTACTACTTCTCTCTTCAATTCTAATACGCTGATAAACTCTATAAGTAAAAAAGTAATGTATAATATATTTTACATAACTGTAAGAAAGTAAGAAACAATATAGCAAGCACACACTATATATATATATATATATATATATATATATATATATATATATATATATATATATATATATATATATATATATATATATATATATATATATATATATATATATATATATATATATATATATATATATATATATATATATATATATATATATATATATATATATATATATATATATATATATGTATATAGGCACAAAACATATTACTTGTAAGTAATATCTGGTTAACTTATAGACTAAATAAAAAATTTTATTAGCCAATTATGCATCTATGAGTATGTTTTATGCCATTTTAGACACATTGTGAAGAAACCTATTCTGGAAACCTTATTAATATATATATATATATATATATATATATATATATATATATATATATATATATATATATATATATATATATATATATATATATATATATATATATATATATATATATATATATATATATATATATATATATCTATATATAGGCCTCGGATTTGTTTTGTATTTCTATTTCGGGTAGAGGAAAAATGATTGTTTTCAATGCCTCAAAAACTCAGTTCCTTCATCTTTTTAATCCATATAATCTTCCACACAACTATGACACCTTCTTCTAAAACACTCAATTCAATATTTTAATTTTCTTCTTTTTCTTTCTTTCTTTCTTTCTTCTTCTTCTTCTTCTTCTTCTTCTTCTTCTTCTTCTTCTTCTTCTTCTTCTTCTTCAGTAGTTTTCTTTATTTGATTACAAAATTCTTGGTATTTCTTTTTCCTGTGATCTTTCTTGGAAGGACCACAATACTTCTAAATAAGATTTTAAAGATTGGGAATTCTGGGGTCCCTTCAAAATTTCTTCACGCCACCTCGGTTGCTTGCTCTTAATAGGGGTGTTGTTCTCTCCTTTATGGAGTACGCCTTACACATCTTGGGTGGTTCCACTCATACAGTTCTCCTTGAATAGGTGGAGTTTAGGTCTTTTCTTTCTATCAGCTGCTTTGCTCTTCTAAACTCTCTAGTCCCATACCTAATATACTGAGAAAGGCTCTTATGATACGCCTTTCTACACAGTCTCGTTCTTTCTCTGTGATTCTCTGACCCCAGATTTAACCGCTATGCTCAATCTTAATATGTACCTTATCGGTAAAACATGGAACAGACTCCCTTTATCTGTTTACATATATATATATATATATATATATATATATATATATATATATATATATATATATATATATATATATATATATATATATATATATATATATATATATATATATATATATATATATATATATATATATATATATATATATATATATATATATATATATATATATATATATATATATATATATATATATATATATATATATATATATATATATATATATAGGCTACCAAACATGAAGCATTTGAAATTAACATATTAAATAACATGATTGTATCTGAACCTCTTGCTAGACCATTGAACCTTTTTTTAATAGCACAGATTCAGACCTTCTAGAAACCAAATGTACGAATTTAAGGCATGTCCGGCTTAGGCAGACAGAATATTAATCTATTCTCTTTTTATTATTGCGTTAGTAATTGTGGGGTTGATTTACTTGCTTCAAGAATTGAATATGCACTGTTAACATATTTGGTTTTAGTCATTTGTATATATACTTAGTGTAAAATTTGTCTTTTTAAATTCAAAACCGTTATTTGCCGAAAATTTTTGTAAATTTATTTTATAATTGCATCTATTTTATAAACAGACGTCATAATCCCTATACTTGTTATTTAAATATTTGGTATTGATATAAAATATTTTTAAAAAATTTTTTTTTATGTTATTAACTAATAAAATATTATTATAAATTTTCTTTTTTGATTTTA
>SEYY01023452.1:20000-25000 GCA_009176605.1 Armadillidium nasatum
TTTGAATTTATTGTTTTCAACTTTATAAAATAAAAATTGAAAAACAAAAAAATAAATTTTTTGATTCATTTGGAAATCAAAAAAAAAAAAAAAAAAAAAAAAAAAAAGTTAATGCTCTATTTAACGTTTTCTATTTTAAAAAAATAGAAAACAGCTTTCAAAAATTTTTAAAAGATAACTATTTTAAAACGTGAAAATATATAAATGGGTAAATCAAATATTTTTTATAATATATATATATAATATATATACTATATATATATATATATAATTTATATATATATATATATATAATATATATATATATATATATATATATATATATATATATATATATATATAATAATATAATATAACCCTTTCAAGCAGCTCTCTAACAGTTTCCCAGATCGCCATGGAGGTGAACCTAACGTACTTTTTCCTTAACTTCCAATTCTTTCAATGTTGTTAAACTCTTTCAACCTTTGGATTCATCTGATCATCTTATTTCTGCATCCTGTTCTAAAAATCTCTTCAAGTCGACTGCAGGAATTACCCCAATCTTTGGGTAGGAAACATTTCTGGTACTTCGATATAGCTAAACTTGCCGGATTTGTTCGTTATATATATATATATATATATATATATATACATATATATATATATATATATATATATATATATATATATATATATATATATATATATATATATATTATATATATATATATATATATATATATATATATATATATATATATATATATATATATATATATATATATATATATATATATATATATATATATATATATATATATATATATTATAAAAAGATTACTATTTAGGAGGAGGAGTTCCACGGGGTGATCTGAGTGCATAATCAAGGTAATTCTCTCCGACATGGAGGAGTACATTACACGTTCTATTTTCCTCCTCAGGGACCATATAAAATGGTATTTTCGACATCTTCAAAATAAAGAAACTCCTGTTATTATTTGATGCAAGATTTGGAAAGAATCTATTCTCCGTGACATTAAAAACTCTTCTAGACAAAAAATAAATAAATAAATAAATAGATAAAAAAAAAAAAAAAATTTTTTTAAAACGTATTTTTTGACTTTTTTTTTTTCCTTTTTTTTTCTCCATGCGATAGTAATATTGAAAGCTTTCGATTAAGTATGGCACAAAGCTTTGAATTTTAAACTTTCCAATTTCGAAACACTGCAAAAATTGTCCTAACGAATCGTTGGGACAAGTGGCAAAAATGTCACAGTGAAATTTTCAATTGAGGAAACATGTTTAATATCAGAAAGTAGCTTCACAGATTTATTTTCTAATAAAAAAATAACTGAAAAATTTTGTTGTAGCATTTTTGCCACTTGTCCCAACGATTCGTTAGGACAATTTTTGCAGTGTATTTATCTATCCTTCTCTCTGTAACCTTATCTGATTTTCTTACTGCTCCTTCTGTATCAACTGTTATATATGGCGCCATCTTTCATCCTTTTAGGATATTCAGAGTTCAATTCTATTTCCAGTTCTTTTCGACTTTTCATAAATAATCATTTTGCTGTCCGTTATTCTTATTATAACAATTTCACCATTCATTATTCCTTTTATTTTGAACGACATTCGATCTTACAGCAAGTACCCAATGCTAGAAAATGTCCTTAATAGGAGCAACTAACCCATCTCATAATTGAAATTGGAGCAGACTGAAAACGTGGTTGTTTTTAATCTTTCTATTTAATATAATTTCAAAGGAACTTCAACATCTTTTTAGAAGATTCAATTCAAACCTTCATATATTTTTAATATTTTAATAATAATATTTTTTCACATGATCTTTTCGAAATGGCCACATTGTTTCTTTTACAGACAATCATATATGAGGTTGAGTACACTGGAGCTTCTTTAGGATTTCTTCACATCACCATTTTTACCTTGATTGCTCTTACTTTTGCTTGTGGAAGCTCACCACAGTATGGAATATATTTCAAACATCTGGGAAGTTCCACGCATGCAAAACTTTTTTGTCAGCTTATGAACATTCCTTTCTCTTTCTAATTCTCTCCAATCCTATTCTGCCAGTCGAACTGCTGCACTACTCTCTTTATAAATTCTATGTTACAAGAGACACTGTTCTTCTGAAGTTTTAAGACAAACACGTCCTCCTTTGAAGAGGACTAGTGCAATGTCTTTCCAAACATTCTCATCATATGTTCAATTCTCTGATCCCAGACTCTACTGCTTTGACCAATCTTACAGTTACTCCACTGGTAGTAACAGGAATATTTTAATCCTAAAAATTTTTAAATATATATATATATATATATATTATATATATATTATATATATATATATATATATATATATATATATATATATATATATATATATATATATATAATAATAATAAATTACTTCTATATATATTTTTTTTTTTTTTTTTTTTTTTAAATTTCACATCTCACGGCATTGCCCTATTCGAGAAACTTTTCTAGGTTGTATATACCAAGTATCAAATAAAAGTGATCGAATGGCGCCCTCAAGTGAGTCAAAATTTACCTGAATTTCACGGATATATATATATATATATATATATATATATATATATATATATATATATATATATATATATATATATATATATATATATATATATATATATATATATATATATTATATATATATATAATTTATATAATATAATATAAATATAATATATAATATATATACTTAAAGAATCGATCCTTTCTAAAGGAAATTATTTTTATATTTTCTTTAATTTTTTTTTTAAAAAATTTAAATTTTAATTTTTAATTTTTTCTCTCTCTCAAAAAAAAAAAAATAAAATAAAAATCGAAAAAAAAAAAAAAATAAAAAAAAAAAAAAAATTTGAATAAAAATAAATAAATACATAAATATTATAATGTGATAAAATTGAAATAAAACTCATTTACACATTCTCAACCTTTCTCTGTCCAACTCTCTGACCCCAGACTTAATCGCCATGCTCAGTCTTACAAGTACTCTTCTGGTAAAGTCAGGAATATACTCCCTTTATCTGTTTTCCCAACTGCATTTGACTTGCACATTTCCAAACACCGTGTATCTGGACATGTCGGATTTCAATGTCCAAGATCTGTTATTTTCTCAACTCTGGTGAAAATTGGTTGGCTTTCGACCTTTTCTCACCGGAGTATATTTATATATATATATATATATATATATATATATAATATATATATATATATATATATATATATATATTATATATATATATAATATATATATTATATATATATTATATATATATATATTATATATATATATATATATATATATATATATATATTATATATATATATATATTATATTATATATATATTATATTATATATTTATATATATATAATATTATGACCAGGTTAACAGTTACACATTTTATTGTTCGTTAGGAAAGGACGTTAATATTAAATTGCTGTTGTGTTTTTGAAAGAAAATATTGTTTTAAGAAATTCTACATTTCAAAAATATTATAAATAAAATGTTAAACTGCCATAAATTTCAATTAAATTTCCATTTTTCTTACGTTTGAGTGAGTATAACCTAGAGGTGTGAGTCTGTCACTTGGGAGATCTTGTTTTTCTTTACAACTGCACTTGTACCAAATTATCAATACATGACAAACAGGACGGGGTCTCCGTACTACCTCCCCTTCAGATACTCACAAAATACACGTTTCCGAAACCTCTCTTAATGACTTGCTTCCGTTACCAACCTCAAAATACAACTTTAAAAATTGATTTAAACATTTGTATGATAATTTTTTTTCTATAAATTCATCAAATTGAAGAACTTGTACCTTGTATTGGCTGAAAGGCTGTCAGTGTTGATAAATCAGTTTTTACGGAGCAGACAGGAATAATTGTAATACTTAAAAAAAAACATTGCGTAACAGAAAAGAGCCAACTTCTTTCTGTTATATATATTATAATATTATATATATATATATATATATATATATATATATATATATATATATATATATATATATATATATATATATATATATATATATATATATATATATATATATATATATATATATATATATATATATATATATATATATATATATATATATATATATATATATATATATATATATATATATATATATATATATTCTATATAATATAGATATATATATATATATATATATATATATATATATATATATATATATATATATATATATATATATATATATATATATATATAATATATATATATATATATATATATATATATATATATATATATATATATATATATATATATATATATATATATATATATATATATATATATATATATATATATATATATATAATATATCTCAGGAAATGTTAAAGACGTTCAAGCCTTTACGTCATGTAAACACCAAGTTATAAGAGGTTAAAAAACAAGTGTTTTGAACCTAATTAAATTAAAGAGACTCCTCGTAAATAATAGACCTCGTGATTGCAATGTTATTTCTACCAGACGTTAACATCGTAAATTTATATTTTGTAAGTGATAAAAAAAAAAAAAAAAAATTTTAAATTTAAAACACACAGTCGGTTTTTATATAATATAATGTTAGAATATAAAAGGAAAATATAATTTTTTTTTTTTTTTTTTTTTTTTTTTTTTTTTTTTTTTTTTTTTTTTTTTTATTTTTTATTATTATTATTATTATTATTATTATTATTATATTATATTATATATTATATTATTATATATATTTATTATTATTATTATTATTATTATTATTATTATTTTTTTTTATTATTATTATTTATTATTATTATTATTATTATTATTATTATTATTATTATTATTATTATTATTATTATTATTATTATTATTATTATTATTATTATTATTATTATTATTATTATTATTATTATTATTATTATTATAACTGAGTTAAAAGTTAAGAATGAAAAAGGAGAGAATTTGGATTTTTTT
>SEYY01023452.1:35000-40000 GCA_009176605.1 Armadillidium nasatum
ATTATTATTATTATTATTATTATTATTATTATTATTATTATTATTATTATTATTATTATTATTATATTTGTTCTCTTTATTTAACCTATTTTATTTACATTCATTTTGGTTTCATTTTATTATTTTTTAAAACTTTCTTTCTATTATTTTTAAAGATTCTTTTTATTCTGTTTCACTGAAAATTAATTTAATTTCTAATTTAATATTATATATATATATATATATATATATATATATATATATATATATATATATATATATATATATATATATATATATATATATATATATATATATATATATATATATATATATATATATATATATATATATATATATATATATATATATATATATATATATATATATATATATATATATATATATATATATATATATATATATATATATATATATATATATATATATATATATATATATATATATATATATATATATATTATATATATATATATATATATATATATATTATATATATATATATATATATATATATATATATATATATATATATATATATATATATATATATATATATATATATATATATATATATTATATTTCAACATTTAAAGTTTGCTATAGGGGAATCGAACCCTGCCCATATAGAATGACAAGACAGAGTGTTACCTTCACGCTACGACAGAAGAGGAATCACGAAGAGAAGGCTGATAAATAACAATCCATGCAGACCAACTCCAAGGACCTCTCCCGAATGCTAAACAAACTTGCTGAATAGTGTGGAGGTAACATTCTATTGTATCATGCTATAGGGCCATGGTTCGATTCCACTATAGCGAACTTTAAACGTTTGAGTTTAATGGATTTATTTTGTTTAGCAGACTTAAAATTATTATCATATATATATATATATATATATATATATATATATATTATATATATATATATATATATATATATATATATATATATATATATATATATATATATATATATATATATATATATATATATATATATATATATATATATTATACTTGTATTTAACTATGTTTGTCTTTCTCTCTTTTTTCTTTTATCTATCTTATAATGTATCTTTATTTCATTCCTTCTTTATCTATTTTTCTTTTTATCTCCTCTTCATCTTTTTATTCTTTCATTCACGATATCTTTTCATCATTCACTATTTGCATTCTTTTCTTTTAAATTTAAGATATAATTATTTCTTATTACCAAAATTATATTCTTTCTGTTTAACAGTTTTCTTTTTTTAAATTCTATCAATTTAATCATTTTTATTTCTTTTTACGTTTTCTTTTTTATTTCTTTTTCTTTTTCTTTACATTTTCATTTCTTTTTCTTTCTTTTCCGTGACCTCAAATTAAATAAAATCAAACCTATTTTACTGAATAACGGAAATGTTTATCTTGACTAAGAGAATTATAATAATATCAGAAGCAATAATATATATATATATATATATATATATATATATATATATATATATATATATATATATATATATATATATATATATATATATATATATATATATATATATATATATTATATATCTATATATATATATATATATATATATATATATATATATATATATATATATATATATATATATATATATATATATATATATATATATATATATATATATATATATATATATATATAATATATATATATATATATATATATATATATATATATATATATATATATATATATATATATATATATATATATATATATATCTATATATATATATATATATATATATATATATATATATATATATATATATATATATATATATATATATATATATATATATATATATATATATATATATATATATATATATATATATATATATATATATATATATATATATATAAAGAAAAATAGTTGTTAATGAACTAAATTATGATTTGGAAAATGGAGTGGAAATAGGTCATTAAATTGGGCTAAATTTAGGTTGATCATAATTTTCATTGCAAGCTAATGGTTGAATATTTGTATAAAAAATGTGCAATCAGTAATAGATGTGAGTAAGACCCAGAGTTTTGCTACAGTAGTAGTAGTAGTAGTAGTAGTAGTAGTAGTAGTAGTAGTAGTAGTAGTAGTAGTAGTTGTAGAAGTTGATGATGAGTGATCTCAAGTATTACCCCAAACTTGCAGATTAGAAAGAGTATGAGGAAATTTTGCAATAAGTTATAACATCTTAGGGGATGGGGAGCAAGCATATAGAGGAATAAGGTTGCGTTGGAAGGGAGGTTAATATTCTAGGCTTACTACCATACTCTTACCAGCACAAGCATTGAAACATTCCTTAGTTCAGCCAACATAGGTGTCATGTGAACTACAATATCATTAATATATATTGACAACACCTTTCTGGAGTATTGGGGGAAGAGAATCTTTTGACTTAAGGGAGAGTCGTCATTCTTTAAATAATTTAATTAAATAGTTTTGGATATATTCGTTGAATCAGGCATATAACGTTATTAATGAGTTGAGAACTAGAGAGGGTTTAGTCAATTGATTGAAAAGGTCTGGAACAATATTTCTTTTTTTTTATATACCTCACTCTCTTTGACTTGAACACATTCAACTACCTTTCGTAGAATCGTGTCGGCCATTAATCAGATTTAGGGAATTAGCTTTTACCTCAACTCTGGTGGAAATTTTTGACTTTCTTCCCTTTAACCACAAAAATATATATATATATATATATATATATATATATATATATATATATATATATATATATATAATATATATATATATATATATATATATATATATATATATATATATATATATATAATATATATATATATATATATATATATATATATATATATATATTATATATATATATATATATATATATATATATATATATATATATATATATATATATATATATATATATATATATATATATATATATATATATATATATATATATATATATATATATATATATATATATATATATATATATATATATATATATATATATATATATATATATATATATATATATATATATATATATATATATATATATTGATATCACACTTACTTTTGCAATCCAGTTCAGTTAAAGATATTGGTTCTCTGATCTCGTCTTCTCGACTATCAAAGGTTTTTTGTTGCAAAAACCTGGAGTCCAGAGAATGAAATTTTTCAACTTCCTTTCCATTGTATATTTGGAGATTATCCTTTTTCCCAAAAAAGTCATTCCTTTCATTACTGAAAGTAGAAAAGTCGCGATAGTAAGGCAAGTAGACTCCCATTCTTTGGATGCTAATTTCCTTCGGAAAAAAGTTTAAGCATGCTTCTTCCTCTACGCAAGCTTTATAGATATCATTGCATATTTGTACTAAATTTGATGAATTTATAACTTTATTTGCAGAATCTGAAAATGTTTCATTTATACTGGAATGTTCAGCGTTACTGATGTCATTGTAGACAGATTTATCGAGAGTTTTATTGTTTGTCGTAGCATTTGATACATTTTTGCCTAAATCTAAATTTGCAGAATTATTGCCATAAAAATCTTTTGATAAAAAGGAAGTGGACAATTTATAGCAATTATTGTAATCGTTTGCCTTAATATCTTGGGAAGGCAGAGACTGTGATATGGAGTAGTTAGGTGATGCTAAACTACTTTCATTAAGAAGTTTCATTTTTACAGGAGAAACTGACGAGGTTACCGATGGCTCTTTTGGGCATAAATGATTCACCATCACAGGTCGATTTGATACAACCGTTTTATAAATATTTTCTGCCTCTGAATCATTGGAGGCATTAGGATTCCTTTTATAATGACAAATTTTTGACTCGAAACAGTTTTTTGAATTTGGAACAGACTGATCTGGTAAAAACTTCCTTTTAGGAACCATTTGCACGTACCCTGAATCATTCATCTCCTTTAACTCAATACTCTGATTCCCATCAGAGGATAATTGATTTCTAGTAATAGCTAAAATATTTTTTATTTCTTGCCTTTTTGAGCATTCCAGTAGCAAATCATTTGCATCTTGCGCTTCAGTAGACTTCTGACGAGGCATGAAGGAAAATGATCCCAAAATTGAAGTATTTTCTGAATTAAGATTTGATTCACAAGGAATTTTGTGACTTCTAAGACCATCCCTTCGAGATTCAGTTTCATCAATAGATTTTATACGCTCGTTAGTATCATCAAGATTAGGTTTAAGCTTGTTCTGAACTATTATGCGCCTATTGTCAACTTGAGAAGATTTACTGTGAGAGCACAGCTTCAAGTTTTTTGTAATTTTAGCAGATTTAAGTTCCAGTTTCTTGACTGAACTTATTTTTTTGCCAGAGTACATTATAGCACTGTCTTTAATGCCGTCTGAGTTTGGATTGCAAAGTTGCATAATATTATTGTCCGATAATGAAGATATATTATTGTTATCTGGCAGGGGAACAGGAGAAATATAATTTGCATTTATAAATCCCTCTAAACTTTCTAAAGAACTTTTTTCTTCATCAGTACTATTTACATTCAGAGTAAGTGAATCATTAGCTGATTTATATTTGGCAATTGGATTTTTTTCTAGTGATACTTTTTTCACATTACCTTTTATTTTAGGATTCACTGAGGAATGAGAACCTGAATTTTTGAATTGGGAAATAGTTTCTTTGTTATTAGGAAAATTTCGAGTTTTTCCCTTAGGAAATTTCGGGTCTTCTGATTTTCCTTCTGATGGTACACTTGAGGGTTTTTCGTATTTTTTCTTTTCCATTTCAGAGTTCCTCACTTCGCATTTAAATTTTTTCCTCTCTTCAGAGGATGAAGAGGAAGATTTACGAAATATATTCATCAGTGATTTAGATTCAGAATTATAGATAAAATTTTCCTTGATCTTCTTCTCGATTGTTTTATTTTGATGAACGAACGACCTAGACTTAGCCTTCTGGGCACCATTCACCGAATTCTCTCTTTTCTTTGGAATAAGAGAGAAAAA
>SEYY01023452.1:65000-67500 GCA_009176605.1 Armadillidium nasatum
TATGAATTAAAACCCAAGCAAAAATACTATATAAATAAAATTCCTAATTAGTCTTTTTAAAAATATTGAAACATCATGCCTTTTAAAAAATACAATAAGAATATAAAAATATCTAGTAAAAATACCTAATATTTCAAGTTGAACTAAGTATATAAATAATTTAAGAATCGTTTTTAAAGACGCTATGTATAAAAAATTAATTGATGAATGGTAAAGAAATCATTTATAACAGACTTAAAATATTTTCCACAATTATTATTATTATTATTATTATTATTATTATTATTATTATTATTATTATTATTATTATTATTTTATTATTTATTATTATTATTATTATTATTATTATTATTATTATTATTATTATTATTATTATTATTAATATTTACACCGTTTTACTGCGTATATAATGCTAATCAAATATCCATTTAGATAATTAACTTTGTACGGGTATAACTGTGTTCACAATTTCTTTTTTTTTTTCGTAATCTCAAGTTTAGAATATTATAAGACATCAGTAATAAATGGGAAAAGAATACTAGCATAAGAAAATCTTTAAAATTGTTTTTGGATATAAAAAGTTCTACGGGTGTGTTAAGAAAATAAAAATAATAGACAAAAAGTAACAAAATATTGAATAATTTTTTTTTTCCAATTGAACTCCATTAATTTCAAGTTTCCTATTTCTCTTTCACACTATTTTCTTTCTTCACTTCAAACTTGCTTAATGACTAGTGGTTCCTCTATATATTTTATCCCTTCTTTATTGTCTCTAATCTTTTTGATATTTTTCACAATGATTTACAAAATCTTTTCTTATTTCTTCATTTTATAACCCAATCATTTTCTTTTGCAGAATATTTCCCAATCTTAATTACTCTCAACGTTTTCCTTTTTTCACTTTCTTTTTCCTCATTCCTTCTCGAAACTTTCCTTTTCTTTTTATTAACCTCTTTAATTAATATAATAATTAACCTTAGTCAAGACCCTCTAAGGTCTTTTCACATAAAATCTTTAAATTCCTTTTTGATTAAACTTTAAAATTATTAATTTATATCTCAATAAATCTCAGGAAGAACTTCTTTTAAATAATTTAAAATTCCTTTAGATTTCATTGTAATTTTTTAAATTTTCTTTTAATCTTAGAGAAAAACCACAAACTATCCTGTCGTTATTCTCCCTTAAATGCATTCAAAGTATCAAACCTAACAACATTATTATCCACATTATCTTCACTTCCACACTCACTAAAATCATTTAACAAAATATTCATAATTTCATTCCAAGAACCTTAAATTTTTATTCATCATTCGTTAGCGAAGTTTCCTTCTTATAGATGAAATCTTCACCCAAGAACAGAATTGGAGGAGAATCTTCATATGGTTGACTATGTGATTCGTTGTATGTAAAGTGGATCTTCAATTAGCAGAATTTGTTGGAGAATCTGCAGTTTAGTGAATATGAGATAGAAGGTCTCAGTTTAGCTAAATTTGGAGTAAAGAATGCTCATTTGGTTGAAAATGAAATGGTGTACGAGATCTTTAAATGCTCGTCATTTCTTTACTTTTTATGTTTTTTTTTCATTTTTTTTCATTTTTTTTTTCATTTTTTCATTTTTTCATTTTTTCATTTTTTTTTTTGTAAATTCGAGTGCCCAAAAGTAGTAATATCTTCATAATATGTTTTGTATTTTATTAACTCATATTTTACTGATATTATTGTTGTTATTATTTTTAATAATAATAATAATAATAATAATAATAATAATAATAATAATAATAATAATAATAATAATAATAATAATAATAATAATAATAATAATAATAACTTCATCACAATGCCCAGGAATATATATATATATATATATATATATATATATATATATATATATATATATATATATATATATATATATATATATATATATATATATATATATATATATATATATATATATATATATATATACAGAGCTTGAAAAAATATTTCGACAAGGACGAGGGTTGGGAGTCTGGAATGGTGTTTTTTTAAGACCTTAGCTGATTTTTTATAATACTTTTTCTTTTACACAATATGCTGCATATAAAATATCTGGGAAGCGCTGATATCCTGACCCCCAGACTCCCTACTCTATGTTCTTGCATTATGTTGACATAAAATATAAAATATAAATTTGCATAAAATATAAAATATAAAAATTTGTTAAAAAAAAAAAACGTAAAATTTAAATTAAGTAATAATATAAAAATAATTTCTAAAAACAGATCGATTAGCACGATTTCAATCAATACTTTAAAAAGATTTTTTTTAAAAAATGAAATAAAATAAAATATAATATATATATAAATGGAAAAAATATATTTCCAAGAAACAAAATCAAATTGTCCCTAAAATATCAAGTTGGACTAAAAAGTTGAGCTAAACTAAGGCAAATTCAGATTCTACAAAAATAAGCCATACAAATAGATAAAGGTTCGTGTGCCATGCATTTACATAGAGT
>SEYY01023452.1:75000-80000 GCA_009176605.1 Armadillidium nasatum
TCAAAAGCGCATTGTAATCAATCTTAGCCTCACTGACTCGACATCTTCTCAGCAACGTCGTAATATAAAGGTAACTGCAGTAATTATTCAAATGTTATTCATCTGTAAAAATTGAGAATCTAAAAAAACATCTGACGTAACCGGAGATTCTTTGCGTCACTCAACATCGCTGGCGTAACTCATACATTCATACATTCATAACTCATACATTTATAACTCATACGTTCACTCGGAGTAACTCATAGCGCACGAGTTCAAGATTTATGAATAATAGTCAGAGCAATATCAGGTTTACCTTTACTCTTTTTTTTTTATTATTATTATTCTTCTTCATCTTTTCATCTTTTTTGACTAGTATGTATTAGTATGTATAATTTCATAACCTGAATACTCCAATATATATAATTTGCAAGGAATGAGGTATTTCTAGAACACGATATGATAGTACTAATTTTAGTAATAGTAGTGGTAGTAGTTGTTGTTATTAGTGCTGTAGTAGTAACAATATTAATAACTTCAAAAATAAGAAAATTAATAATAATAATAATAATAATAATAATAATAATAATAATAATAATAATAATAATAAAAATAATAATAAAATAAAAAAAATAAAAAAAAAAAAAAAAAAAAAAACTAACTACTACTAATAATAATAATAATAATAATAATAATAATAATAATAATAATAATAATAATAATAATAATGAGTATAACTTTTTCTAGGTGATTTATATTAATTATTATTGTTTTCATTATTATTATTTTTATTATTATTATTATTATTATTATTATTATTATTATTATTATTATTATTATTATTATTATTATTATTATTATTATTATTATTATTATTATTATTATTATTATTATTATTATTATTATTATTATTATTATTATTATTATTATTATCATTATTATTATCATTATTATCCTTAAGAGTCTAAAATGTATTTTCCTTAACATGCTTATCCATTTCATTTGATTTTCTATTAGTAAAATTTCGAACAAAAAGTAAATAATCTTTTGGCATTCTGAGGTCGTTTTAACTAAAATGCATTTTCTGTCCTTACATTCAAGATCTTCTGTGAAAAGTCACATTTAGCATGTGTTAATGAATTACATTTGCATTTTCATACAATTGTGTTTTAAAATTTAAAATTGTTGTTACATATAACAAAAGTTTAAAAAATATATACTCATTCATTTTCTTCTGAATTACATTAAATTTAAGAAAAATTTGGTATCATCCAAATTTACAATATTTATTAAGGTAAACTTTGGTATTATTCTCTTCCTGTGGTTTTAATTAATTCAAATTTTATTTCATAAAAATGTTATATTTTAATTTGTTTCCTTCAGGAGTATATTTTTATAGTTCTTAAGAAAAAATGATATAATTAAATTAATTAAAGTAAATGACTTCTGGCTAATCCATTGAAATTTCGAAGGTTGGGTTCGCTTCTACGCTGCTGAATAACAATTCATCATAATATTGATGAAAATTGGGTAAATTTAGTGAAGTTAAAAATAAAGTTGACAGTTTGATAAGCAAATAAAAGAACGAAATATTCCACAAACCTGGTGATAACAAGTAGTTATTTAAAATATAATGCAAACACATTATTTTTATATTGTGAAAGCCTGATGTTACTTTGAGAGAATGAGAACTAATTATTATGGCATTTACTAGGTACCGAATTGACATGATGTCTAAGCTAGACATCAAAGTAAATAACTTCAAATATTATTAAAAAATTTTCTTTGAATACTATTCACAAAATTTTTACAATAATCATTATGTATTTATAAAACATATAAATTTTCTAAAGTAATTTCAAAATCTATAAACAATTGTCAAATGTAAAATAAAAAAGTTTGTCAGCTCTACCTTTATAGAATTTTCACGAAATGTCTCGTCATTCTAGAAGGAAAAGATAATCTGATCCTTTTTCTTCATGATCATTCCCATCCTACTGAGTGAGTATCTAGCGCATAGGGCTCTTTGTCAGCATTGTGACCTGCAGCCACGAACCTAATATTACCATAAGGTCTTATTCGCCCTCCTTATCCTTTAAATTGATCAAGAGTGCTAATGTTTCTCAAAAGACTTGTTATTAAGATTTGCTACCTGAGCATTATCACTCAACACCTCCTCTATGGAAAAAATAATACTTTTGATAGCGCTCGCTCTCTATTTGCACTCTCTACTTCATCATAATATAATCAATACATCTTTCAAATTACTGATTAATCTAAGTACCAAGTCTTTGATAACTTCTTTTCAAATGCCTGTGCCCTTCCAAGTGAAAGGGAACCCCTACTCTCATTACCTCAACTACCGTCCTATTGTTCTACTTTAAACGGTGCACATGTGCTCTCTTAAGAAGATATTTGAATGCGTAAGTACGCTTGGAACGAGGAAAAGAGGTTGTGGAAAAGAGCATGCGGTCAAGTTGGCGTGATCGGGGTAATGTCTTGCCTCACCCTTCCATCCAGAATTCCTATGCGAACAATATCAACATTACCAGAATAGTTCCCCATATTATCGTAAATAGAATAACGAACTTATATCCACTGGTGATCTCTTTCTCTTCTCTCTGACTCTGTCCTCCGCTCTTCGGCATTTTATATCGGTATGTATATGAGAATCTATTTAGCTATTATATTTAGGTGCTTATCTTAGGACATATTACGTGAAAGCCTTCATAATGATAGTGAGTCTGGGCTACAATAAGGTTATTTGAATATATTTCCTAATATACTTCCCTCTTTCTGATGATATCTATTCTGCATTATCTTACTACTGTGATTTTACTATCTCTAATTACGCTTTTCCTATAGGTTACGTTCTATAGCAGCTTGTTGTAGACTATAGCCACTGTATTCTTCCTTTAAATATTATCTATTATCAAATAGTGTGTTTATACCTTCAGGGTTAGTATCTATAGTTATCACATTATATCCCAACACTTTATATAATGCATTATTAGCATTTATATATAACAGCACTTTCTTCTCATTATTGAACAGCGTGCAGATTCTGCCCTCAAATAACTACTACTACTGATGTCTGATGATCATATCTCAGTCATTTCTTTACTCCTTCCAGTTTGGAAAAACATCCCCCCAATAGTGGCGTGTGAGATACGGTAGCGCATATTGTATTGGCCTATTGTAATGGTGGGTCTCAAACATCCTAGATGACGAGACTAGACTGTTATGTCCATTGCGTGAGACATGTGATATCTGATCTAAGTTAGATCTTACAGAGAAATTGTAATTTACGTATGTGCAGAACTACTATTAACCGCATATGGATTTTGTTTTCAAATCAAATCTAACTAAGATGACGTAGTTAGCGGCGTGCGCGTAATGCTCATACAACACTACTAGCAGAGCTTCGAATTGTATATCGCTTAGTCTACCCACAGCGCCAGAGAACTCTTAGTGATATAAATTTGATAATATACCTCAGAATCTCGTCTCAAAAAACAATGCACAACTCAAACCATTCTATACATAGTTAAGAAGTGAGAAAAAATTCCTATGTGGGACACGACCCATATGCCAGTGAGTTTTAACTTATGCTTGATTTCATAGTGTACTTGAGAATAATAGTTATTCAGTAACCTGAAATAAACTATTGCAATCATGAACGTTTTTACCGTAAAAAACAAGACATTTTACAATCCTGGTCATTGTTTTTAGAAAAGTTGTCTCTGACCCTTGGTTGAACGTACTAGAGGATTTTTTTACTTCACTCCCGACACTTCACACACCCAATATAGAACATTCTATACTTGTTCATAGGAGTTTGAGAAATAAAACTTTTATGATAGCCTTCCATATCATCTACATATATGCTTATGCAAATACTAGAACCTTTCTCCAATAACGGTAATAAATAAATCGGATATATCCAGCTCATAATGTTCAGCATCATATTCCTTGAGAGAGTTGAATTCATATAGAATGACTTTTCGTACTATAATCTATACTAACTTACATTTGCTTAATTCACATTGATAATACTCTCTCCAATCTATATATTCATTGCCGTCGAAATGTTGCTTCACTATCTCTATTAATAACTTAAATATCATGTATATAATACAATACAAATCAATACTAACTTTAATTATAGAAATGAATAACTCTCTTCGTTCGCATGAATATCTACCATCCTAATATGAGTAAATGATATGGCATTGCGTAGTACGATACACAATCCTATATGTACTTTTATACATACACTCTGCGATCACCCTATGAACTTTTTATAACTCAGACTAAGCTCTATAAATAATTAATACATATTACATAATAAATCTATGACAACTGGATAAAATAATTCTTAAGTGAAATAATAATACGAGCATCCATCCGAACATAAGTGAATTGCGCAAATGATATTATTTAGTCAATCATAATCTTGATCTCTTCTTGGTTGGTGAATGCGATAATTCTTTGCTAATTTTAGATACTTCTTATACCGACTCGTGTCTGATCAACTGGGTGAAGAACAATAGCGGCCAATACTATTGGCGTAACATCAGGTGAACATAACTCTGTTATCCCAAACATCCTTCTAAATGTTTAGGTATTTCTTTTAGTGTGAATAGGTGCCACGTAATAAACCTCCCCGGTGCAGATCATTATAAAATAATGGCTAACATTAGAACTTAATGCTATTATTTCTGTATACCTTTGGTAATAGGGGTATTAATTTCAATATATAGTATTAATTATAATACCACCCATTAAAGCGATGTATCAACCTCCTAAAATATATATATAATAATTAATAATGTTATTCTCATAAAACTTAATGCGCCTTAATATTTAATAACTTATGATTTCTGGAATATTACAAGTTATAATAACAAAATTATATAGGTAATAACGTGTTTAAGAATACATATAATTGCTATATAAATATATAATAATACTGAAATATAATTATAAATTAAAAATTTAGGTTATAAAGGTATATAAAG
>SEYY01023455.1:5000-40000 GCA_009176605.1 Armadillidium nasatum
TATATATATATATATATATATATATATATATATATATATCCGCACTTCTCCATATATATATAATATATATATATATATATTATATATATATATATATATATATATATGCGAATTGTAGATCAAGAGTGAGGGTGAAGAGAGAACTATCGGATTGGTTTAGCATAGGAGTGGATTGAGACAGGGGTTTGTAATATCTCCATGATATTTAATCTATTGATGATGTTTACTTAGAAAAATGGAGAGAGAAGGGAAGAGTATTACGTTGAGAAATATGGAGGGTGAATGTGAAGTGAATGTTTTACTTTTTGCAGATGATGCGGCATGGTTGGTGGCAGAATCTGGAGAAAAGATGAGAATACTTGTGAGAGAGTTTGAAGGGAAATGTGCAAACACAGATTGAAATTCAATCCAGCGAAGAATAAAGTTATGAGGATTGGAGGTGGGGATGTGGAAATGTGGAGGGAGGAATTGGTTTGTAGAAGTGTGAGAATGGAAACTTGAGAGGTTGAATGAATTCAAATATCTAGTTGTTGGGTGGAAGGTAAGGTGGGACGGAAAAAGGAATAAAGAACAGAGTGTAGAAGGAATGAAAGTATTGGGGCCTAAGAAAAGTATGGAAGAAAGAAAAAATTTCGAAAGAAATAAAGATAAGAATGTTTGAATGTATGTGTTCACCTTCTGTATTGTATGTGTGTGAAACATAGACGATAAGTGCTCGGTCGAGAAAAAGTTTCAATATCTTTGAGATGAAAGATTTGAGAGCGATATATAAATTGAGAAGGATTGATAGGATTAGAAATGAAAGAATAAGGGAGATGTGTAAATGGAAGAAGGGTGTAATGATAGAGAGGAGGAGGGTGTGCTAAAATGTTTGGACATATGTGAAGAATGAAAGAGAACAGAATGGTTGGCAAGGTACGTAGATCGATGTAGATAGGGGAAGGGTAGGGGGAGGGGAAGGCCGAAGTGGAGATGGATGGATGGAGTGAGAGTGATTTTGATGGAAGGAATTTGAGTTTAGACGAGGGTAGAAGATTGTGGAGACAGAGATGGAGGGAGGTGGTGAAAGCGTTGAAAGGTAAGAATATTATGTTTGTAAGAGAATTGTGGCGGGCACCACCTCAAAAGTAAAAAAATATAAAAAAATATATATATATATATATATATATATAATATATATATATATATATATATATATATATATATATATATATATATATATATATATATATATATATATATATATATAATATAGTATATATTTTATATAATATATATAACCCAGAAAATATTTAATATTCTGATATATATATTGAAAGAACTATATTTATAGCAAAATATATAGATATATATATAATATATATATATATATATATATATATATAATATATATAATATATATATATATATATATATATATATATATATATAATATATATATATATATATATATATTTAATATCCCTGGGAAAGTTTTTTTTTTACCTTCAAAATTCTTGTTAACTTTACATATTTTCTTAAAAGCTAACAAATAGAATTTGAGATGAGTTGTCTTGGGACACTGTTTGTGTTTAAAAATCGAACAAATTTATTGAAGGAAATAATTTAACGATATAAAATTTTGTGTGATGATACATACTAAAGTATGGTTTAACTTAAATCTTATTTGAAGTTGGGTAAATATTTTTAAAAAATTTACAGTGTGAAAATTTAACATTTGGTAAGTGTTTATTTGAAATGGTTTGTTTTAGAAAACTATTTTAAAAAAAAAAAAAAAAAAAAAAAAAAAAAAAAAAAAAAAAAAAAAAAAAAAAAAAAAAAAAAAAAAAAAAAAAAAAAAAAAAAAAAAAATTAAATGATTACATAAAACCATTATCTTTTAAATCAAAATTTCCTTTTAAAATTTACTATATATATAATAATATATATATATATATATATATATATATATATATATATATATATATATATATATATATATAATATATATATATAATATAAAAAAAAAAAAAAAAAAAAAAAAAAAAAAAAAAAAAAAAAAAAAAAAAAAAAAAAAAAAATATATTATATATATATATATATATATATATATTAATATATATATCATATAATATATATATATATATATTATATATACTAATATAAATCTATTTTGGAGTGATTGGGTGGATGTGTTTTAAAACTGTTTGAGAAGGTACCAGCTGTTTTGTGCCGAAAATTGATCATTTCGCAGTATATCGCTTTATCATGATAAAGTTTTTCATCTATATATTATATATAATATATATATATATATATATATATATATATATATATATATATATATATATATATATATATATATATATATATATATATATATATATTATATATATATACTTATATATATTTTTTTTTTACCTTCTCACCCCCTGACCACCCCACGTTGTGGTGGCCACACTTCGCTAATGAAGCCGCCCGCCGCAGTCGGTCTCGTCTAGAGGTCTTCCAAGGTAATGATGCCCCAGTAGATTCTGGGGCGAGAGTTGGAAGGACAGTGTAATAGAAAGTGTTTCTCGGTCTCCGGGGCCGCTCCGCATCTGGTACAAGTGGGAGATGTCTGGTTTATGTTGAATTTATGTTTGTATTGTTGTAAGTTTGGGTGGTGCCCACATCTCAATCTTGCTAATGAGATTTGTGAGTGTCTTGGGAGGTTGCTGAAGTCGTGGTTTATTTCGGGAGGGGGTGTGTCAAGGATGTTGTTTGGTGGTCTGTTGATCAGGTAGGAATGTGTTAGTTGAGTGTGTATATGTTTGGTTATTGTGGTATTGGGGGGAGGTGGGGGATGTGATTTAGGATTTGTTTGTAGAAGGTACCGGTGGATGATGGAGGTTGTTTTAGTCTGTGTATGGTAGGTTGGAGGAGAGTATTGTGGCATGGGTGTGTGGGTAGACGGGTTTTTGCGTAAAATTGAGTGCCTATCATTTCGAGGTGGTTCTTTATAGGTAGTATTTTGGTTTCGTTATGTAGGTGTTGTTGAGAGGGTTGTGGGTGTGCAGCCGGTGATTGTGCGGAGGGCTCTATTTTGCGTTATTTGGAGTGTCATTAAGTTTTGATTGGAGAGCATTGGGTGCCAGACAGGGGAGGCATAGTTGATGGTGGGGCGTATAAATTGTTTGTAGATGGCAATTGAGGTTTGTATGTTGTTGTTTATGTCTGTGTTGGCCACTGTTTTGAGGATGTTGAGTTTTCTGTTTGCGGCTGAGGTGGTATTTTGGATGTGTTTGGTGAAAGTGAGGTGGGTGTCAAATGTTAGGCCGAGAATCTTTGGAGTTTTGTTGAAGGGTATGGGAGTGTTGTTTAGGAGAACTTGTGGGTGGGTTTTGGAAAGGTGTTTGTCTGTTGTTATGAGGGTTATGGAGGATTTGTTTGGGGATGCCGTCATCCGGTTTTCTGTCAGCCAAGTTTGGATTAGTGTTAAGTAGTCTTGTGTGATTGTTGTTGCGGTAACGAGATTTTGGTGGGTGGTGGCAATAGTTAGGTCGTCGGCGTATGAAGTAATGTGGGTGTGAGTTGTTTGGGGTTGAGGGAGGTCTGCTGTGTATAGGTTGAATAGTGTGGGGGAGAGTATGGCTCCCTGGGTACTCCGTTTCTTATGTTTATGGTCCGAGATTTGTGGCCGTTTTGTTGTATTTGGGCGGTTCTCCCTGATAGGAAGTTGGCTAACCATTTCTTGATGTTTGTTGGGATGTTGGATTGGAGGATTTTATGGATTAGATTGTGTCTCGGGACAGTATCGAAAGCTTTGTTTATATCTATTGCTATTAATATTGTTTTGTGATAAGGATTATGGTTTAGTCCGTTTATTATTGGTTGGATGATGTTGGTGAGTGCTGTGGTGGTGGAGTGGTTGGGTTTGAAACCGTGTTGGAAGCTTTGTTGTGGGATGAATTGGAGGATAGAATTTAGGATTAGTTTTTCAAGTAGTTTTGAGATAGTGGATAAGAGGGAGATTGGGCGATATGAGGAGGGGTTTGATGGGTCTTTACCAGGTTTTAGTTTAGGGATGATTAATGCTTTTTTCCATTGGGGAGGGATATAGTTGAGTTGGATGGATTTGTTGAAGATGGTGGTTAGGTATGTGGTTGTGTGGTTGGATAGGTGTTTTAGGTGAATATTTGATATGTTGTCTGGTCCTGTTGCTGGAGAGTTTTTAATGGTTTTAATGGTGTTTTGTGTGTTTGTGGGTGTGATGACGATTAGGTTGTTTTGGTTGTTGCGTAGTTTTTTCAGTTTTTTGATTATCTTCCTGTTTTGGGGATGGGTGGGTAAGCTGCTTTGTTTAGCGAAATGTGTGGCCAGTAAGTTAATGTGTTGTTTGGGAGTCATTGGGGTTTGTGTTGTAGGATTGGTAGGAGTTTCGTGAGTGGGAAGTGGGCTGTTTTTTGCGTTGTGAATGGTGTGGATTGTTTTCCAGACTCTTTTGCTGTTTGTGTTGTCCAAGTTTATATATATATATATATATATATATATATATATATATATATATATATATATATATATATATATATATATATATATATATATATATATATATATATATATATTATATATATATTATATATATATTATTATATAATTTTATATATATATATATATATATATATATATATATATATATATATATATATATATATATATATATATATATTATATATAATGTATATAATTTTTACAAAATTTTTTAAAATTTTTTTTAAAAAAAATATCTAAACAAATTATTAAAAAAAATGTTTAAAAAATAAATAAATTTAATAAACCTAGATAAAATGATTAAAATTAAAATTAAAAACTACACAAGCTTTCGAGACCATGTCCAGGCCTCCTTCTTCAAGCGAGTCTCAAAAAAGAATGAAGAGCGAAGGAAAGTTAATATATATATATATATATATATATATATATATATATATATATATATATATATATATATATATATATATATATATATATATATATATATATATATATATATATATATATATATATATATATAAATAATTTTAAGTACAATGACCTTTCAATGATTAGCAAAGTATTAAAAGTGAACAACACGTAGCTTTTATTTATGTTTATGCTTGGTTATATATATATATATTATATATATATATATATATATATATATATATATATATATATATATATATATATATATATATATATATATATATATATATATATATATATATATATATGAATAAATATTTACTCCTGTTCGAGATTATAAAGAGTTCACATCCAATGAAAGGGATAGCTCCTATCACTGGCAGAAGTTAAAATTTACTAAAGTTAGTAATTAGATTCCATACAAAGGCAAGAATTCATTCAATCAGGTAAAAACAGAACTATTAAAAGGGGAGTCCGAGAACAAGTTCAGAAGTTTTACATAGTAAAGGATGAACAAAATACAATTTCTACATTCTACTAAGTGATGATGAATTAACTTAGTACAACTAACTGAAATGAGTAACGACATTGATGACACCTGAGTGGAAGATTCTTGAACTTGTGAGAAATTCAAAGGCGCACCGAAAAAAAACTCTGGTAATGGCGACTATGGGATGGTAGACTAATGACCTCTCGCTCAAGTTAGTACTTCCTAGATGCTACTTCACCAACATCACTCCAACGTTTTAAGTTCTTGGCATAGGTGGAAAATATAATCGAAAGATGTAGAAATGGTTAGTCTAAGAGCAAACTGAAGGTACCTAGCTTTATGATAGAGAGAGAAGCATGGAAGGTTGACTCCTACTCCTAGTTGTCAATTCCATTATAAGGAATCCAAACATGCTATGGAGTTTAAAAAAATATTTAAATTTTCTAGGAATAGCATAATTTCAAATAAGTTTTGACAACTTATATCAAGAGGTTTATAGAATACATAACCATGGATGAGGAAGTCTTAGTCTTAGTAAATTTTAGAGTGATCATAAATGGTGGTTAATCAGTACACACAAAAGGATAGTAAAACTGAATTCAGATATGCTGCGCAGATGAATACTTATGATGGAATTAAATACATTAAGAATACAGCTACTGATCTCATCTCCTAGAGGATTTAGAGCTACAGATGAGGACCTGCAAAAAACAATCCACTACTGGTTGGAGGATAAGGCAAAAAGAATGTTTTTATTCGAGTTGCTGGGTGGATAAATTGGTCGATGAACTCAAAGTTTCACAACAGTGACACTGGAAACAGTCACGGAACGTAGCTGTAACAGTACTATTGGGATAGTACTTTATAAGGGCGATTGAAATTGGTGTAAATGTTCTGTGCTGGTCAGAAAGAACAAAGATAAACCTCCTGCAGAAGAGGTAGAAATGATAACTAGTGAGTCTAGAAGAAAGGATACATGAAACACTTGGCATGTTCTCTTCTTAAAATAATTAAAAAGTGAACAACAATAACAGTACATTGGTACTGACTACAAGTGATCAGAAGATCTTGAGGCAATATGAATTACTTCATTCTGGCTATGTTTCCAAATATAAAGCAAAGTAATAGACGGTTTCTAAAAAACAAATTTTGAACAGAAGAGGAAAAGAGATATTTTTGGGCAGCAACACAATTTAGTGATTTTCAGAATGAGTGGACGACGGGAGCTACATCATGGGCAGAGCCCTGGTCTAAAAATGAAGAGTAAGAAGATGTCGCCGTAGTGGTGCTCAGTTGTGCATCTCTCTCTTTTTTTAAAGCTAAAAGATGGGAAATTTAAACTGGATGAACTACGGAAGACTTGATAGCTGACACAAGAGATAATTTTTGCAGGGAAAGTGAAATTCTTTTCCACATGGAGAACAAATGTCTTCAGATGCTCAGTAATATTTTCTAGCATGGCTAAATTTTAAGCATCCAGGCAATCTTCATAGTTGTGGGACATACTGACAAACCAAGCTGTTTGTGAATCTTTTTTTTTTATGAAAAAGCAGAGGGTTAGGAACATCAATATGTCTTTATAAGGGAGATTTACATTTATGAAAGGAAACATCTTCCAACTGAGATAAGCAAAGATTGGTGTACATGATTTTTTCATGTCAAAGATAGATAGCTTTGAATGAATTTTATATTTTATCAGCAATAACGATGACTAGCACACTTCCCAGGGCCGAATGGGAGAGAGTGGAGCTATGTTCTAGTAAGTGTGTTTGAATGATCAGAGACCTATTGAAAATTTTTGTAACCAGAAGGTCTTTTGGTACGGGACTCTTTCCACGTCTTCATTGATAATCATAGGCTAAATGTTCAGAAAGAATTTCTCTACGTAGTTGAATGCAAAGTGGAAGTACGTCGGGAACAACGAGTCTATCGGGATTCCCGGAAAATTGTTAGTACTGGGTACATACATATAAATCCATGTTTCCGACGAAAATTGTCATTTCTTTGTTGTTGTGTCAACCGTCTCGGCACAGAGGTGACATGCCAGACGGATAACCGCTGGGGTCATAAACAGTTCAAATGTTGGGGAGGGGAATCAAAGCACCAAAATCCGTAGAGTATTCAAGTTCAAATAATCCTTTCATAGTTCCTAAAACGGTAGTCGGTAGGATTCACCATAATTTGAAACCAAGTTTCGGATAAAGACAAATATACATTAGTTAAGAAATCTTCATGTAGGCTTTTTAGCACTTAAGATTTTCCCACTGGAGGTACGACTTGGCCTGCCGAGTATCTCCTTTTAAAGATGATTCAAAGGAGTGAGTGAGGACAGACGTAGCCAAGATGACAAAACCTAATATTAGGTCGTGACTTACACCTCTTAGAGAAACCGTACGAAGTACACCTCATTCGCACAGGGGTACTGACCCTCCCTTATTCTCTAAGGCCAAATAATTAGATGATTAAATTTGAAGGTACCAAACCAATCCCTTGATTAGGAGAGATCACTACCTACAGCATTAGGTTCCATAATCAGAACAAATTGAGTAATGCTTTATCTTGATTAAGTGGAATAGAGTTACACAGATTATTTGAGTTACTAATTAATTCTTCTTCTTCGGCTCAAAATCATCAGGATATTCTATCCACCGTTGTTGGGATACTTTCAGCAGGAAGCAATTATAGAGAATGCATTTTTTGATGCTGGGAAAGGGGTTATTGTAAATGTTGGCTAAGTTTTAACAAATGGGAGACAGTTCTGTAAAAATAAAGAATGGAGAATAACAAAAACGAAAATATGTTGAATAATAATTTAACTTGATTTTGTTTTAAAATAATAATAATAATAATAATAATAATAATAATAATAATAATAATAATAATAAAAGGAAAATTTTACGAATACAATAATTCAACTAAACAAAATGACAAACAATCTTTTCACAAAGGCGAGTTATCAATATTATAATATATATATATATATATATATATATATATATATATATATATATATATATATATATATATATATATATATATATATATATATATATATATATATATATATATATATATATATATATATATATATATATATATATATATATATGGAGCGATACCAAAAATTTTACCCGATACCGATACCTAAAAATATGCCGATACCGATACCGATACTTTACTCCTATACAAAAATTTTACCGATACCGATACTAAAAATATGCCGATACTTACCGATACCGATACTTCACTCCATCCCTATATATATATATATATATATATATATATATATATATATATATATATATATATATATATATATATATATATATATATATATATATATATATATATATATATATATATATATATATATATATATATATATATATATATATATATATATATATATATATATATATATATATATATATATATATATATATATATATATACCTGTAAATATTTTGCGGAAGACTAGATAATATGGAGGAGAGAGGAGAATGGGTGGCATCTACATCCATTTCTTTGGTAACAGGATTGACCTGCAAAATTGAGAAGGTTAAAAGTAATTTTGATATTAGTCACTTTAAGCAACAATTAAACAAAACCATTTAACAGTTTTTAAATGATAAAAATACAATACAAATTATGCACATGTGAATCACCTTTATAAACATGTTCATATTTTCAACTTTCAATTTAAAACACATTTCCTATTTAAGCATTTTTGAATTTTATAGAAGAAAAGCTATATGTTCTCAAGTATATTTTTCTAATACCATTTTTTATACAAAAGGTTACGAGTTATTATTATTATTATTATTATTGATGAATAGCATGAATGAATTTGCAGAGTCACCCGATATTTAGGCAAAATATTAGCTCCAAGCGAAGTGTTGAAAAAAAAATTTCATAAAAGAAAGAGAAATAATTGTTTGGGGAAAGGTAAATCATATACATACCTTTAGTCGAATAAATAAGTAGGGCAGGGGAATGGGAATTGCATGATGTGAAAAAGTTACTACTAGAAAGGGAATGTTTTGGAAAATAAAGTTGTAGGATGAAAATGGGATAAAGTTCAAGAAAATAATGGGTTTAATTGAAGTTAGTTACAAGAATTTGTTAAACGAAATTGGGGTAGGGGAGAGGGGAATAAAAAGTTTTGTAATATTAACTAATGAATGAAAATGTCAAACAAAAGTGCTATACATAAAAAGAGTTGTTTGAGCGAAAAAAAAATTAATTAAATAAATGTGTAAATAAACAAATAAAGATACTGTAATATTGACTATGACAGAACAGAAGTTGTGTTGCAAAACCACACTTTAACTTAATTATAGGAAGATACTAAACGCCCACTGTTTATGAGTCGAAATACTCATTTGAGTTCAATAAGAAAATGCAAAGTGTAGTAATAAGTTATTAAACTAAAGGTTAAAGGATAATAGTAGGCAAATTTCAACAATGTAAAATACGAACATAAAAAGCGTAAGGAAGACAGGTGAGTAAGCACAATAATAAATGTTAAAAGAATAATTCAAATAATATAAAACAGAATTGGTAAACGAGTTTATAAAAACCAAAGGAGTCAATATATGAGTTGTCACAATATTAAAATTATATTAACAAAATAAACAATCAACTTATCAAATAGAGCAATCTTTTTACTTCTTTCATAATTAAGGTCATTCAAAAAACACTTAACTAGGAAGAGTTACCTCGTTCAAAATATTAAATTCCTTTGCAGCTTCTAGAAGCAGGGCGGCGCGCTGATGATGATGTTGTTGGACAAGATATTCCAATGCTGTAGGCAATTCACCAATGCTTATCAATGCATTGATCCCAAGATCCTATATATATATATATATATATATATATATATATATATATATATATATATATATATATATATATATATATATATATATATATATATATATATATATATATATATATATATATATATATATATATATATATATATATATATATATATATATATTATTATTATTATTATTCATAATTATTATTATCGTGAGAGTTTTGGCAGTTTATGAATGAATTTCAGCAGAACTAACTTCATAGGTCAGGTTTAAACAATGAACAGAAGAAACAAGATGAGATTCCCTGCAATTTCAGCAGCATGTGGGAACTTTGCAAAGAATGTGATGATTGATGTTGCATAATAGACATACTGTGCTTGCTGTGGAGAATGGTAGAATTTCTGAGGGTGACCATAGTTTTGGTATCGGAAACACTTCCTGGGACTTGGAATGTACATACATACCGTTGTTTTGTACCAATGGTGAAGCCAATATTAATAGGAATGAATGATAAGATGAATGTCAAAAGTAAATGGGAATACGGTCTGTTAAGTGCCGTTTTAGGAGAAAATCTGTATTCATCGGTTACAGGAATTTTTTTCTGAGTTAGGCGGGCAGTAATATCTTCTGGTTCTTCATAATGAATTTCGACTGCGAAGACTGTACCTTATCAAGTGTTCCTGACTTTAACAGTGATGGAAATCATCGAAGTAGTACTCCAAGTGCGTCGTCTTCCAAAAAGTATTTGACCTATCAAAGTGGTTCCCACAAAGGAAGAGTCATTCCTGAAGGTCACCTGTGCCTAGGCATCATCTAAAATTTCACTAAGGAGAAGGGAGCTATGGGATGTGATGTAAGCTGAGACGACGACGGTGAGCTTAAATGAAAATACAATCGGTAACCATCATGAATTGGTATACCTGGGAAAGGATCCGAGAGCCATTGCAAGGTGGAGCGATCAACAAAGCATACAGTTTGGGTAATTTAGCATGAGGCTTAACGTAGTGTCCAAAATTATTGAAGAATTTGTGAATGAATATCAAGGTGGAGAGTATCTCAGCTCCATCACTGAGGTGCTGAAGAGTTATAGAACAAACTTACCTGCGATTGGGTAAGTATATTTTGGAGGGAGATGAAATTTACGAGTGCATTCATCCCTCTCGGGTAACAGAAGTATTAGTTGGTTATGGTCTGTGAGTGACTAAGGATGGGTTAGGTGAGGGATCTCACCAAAGATTGTGTCCGCCTGTCTTACAATTCTTTACAAGAGTAATTTCATCACTTAAGATCAAAACATCTACTTTTTACTTCACACAGCAATAAACAAATTTAATAAATAAAATTCATGATAAATAAAATCATTTAGATGGTGGGATGGAAAGAACAATTAATTCTTAAAGAATTGTAGTCCTCGCTTCCAAATATAGGTTCCACAACCTCTCAAACCCCACCCTTTAGGGTTGACCGCGGGTGAAGCCTCAAGATCAGTTCTCAAGAACTATGTGCATAGTTCTCCTCAGTACACCAAAGCGAATTAATATAACGCCAGGGATTTTTCACCCTAGTGCTGGATAGCCGCCTCAATAGTTAGCTGAGGTTTAGGACCCCCACATTGGGCGGCTTCATCAAGGGCAAAAAAAAGATTTTTTTTCCCCCTGTACCCTTAACCACGGTGAAAGAGTACGAGATGAACCCATGGGTCTGTACGATAAGGGTTAGCAAAAGACATAACGGACCTAATGAAGGGAAAACTGAAGAACAATTTTTTTAGCACAGAAAAATTAACATTTGGGATACTTATATGCTTCTTCGTAGAAACTCATTCTGGGTATCCAAATGCCCATATCTCAGTACAATGGTGTGATGTCGAGGGTGGAGGTATAAAAAGTAAAAAATTACTTCCAGCAAAGGTGAGAATTTTTTATTTTTTTTTTAAATTGGACTTAATAAAAGACTTTGCTTCTTTTAAATATGTTAAAATTGTATTTATTTTCTAATTTACAATTATGCTTATTTTCTTATAAATAACAACCTACCGAATTGCATAACATTGTTAATTTAAAAAAGAATGATTTATAGGGGTGCATAGCAGATAATTGCTATAATCCGGACTGATATGATATTAGGTGTATAGTAAACCTCTAATATATATATATATATATATATATATATATATATATATATATATATATATATATATATATATATATATATATATATATATATATATATATATATATATATATATATATATATATATATATATATTTACAGAACGCCACCACTCACGGGCAGAGCCCTTTTCAAGGAGGGGGCACACACAAGGGGGAAGAAAACTCATTTACATAGGGAACTCACACACACACAGGGAGAAAACTCGTTTAACCACACACACACCTAACACACAACCCTCAGGTGGGCGCAGACGGAAGCCTTAAAAAGTGGAAGGCTAAATACAGGAGGAAAAATAGATGATGGTAGAGAGTTCCACAGAATAGAGGTAGCTGGAAAGAAGGAGGCACCACAACGGGCTAGCCTGAGGTTCCCTACGTTCACACAAAATTGGTGCGAAAGCAGGGCACCCCTTATGCAACGAGGACGACGCAACGGTGGAGGAATGCGAGAGGCCAATTCCCTCGAGCACCTGCCATTGTAGTACCTATAGAAAAGAGATAGCGCGCCAACGTCAAGTCACAGAGATAGAGGGTCAAGAGAGTTTGAAAGTAGGGGACAGTTTATTAATCTTTTAGCTTTTGACTCAACCCTATCCAGAAGAGAGGAGGAGCCAGAGCCCCCCCCCCCCCAAATGTGAGAACAGTACTCCATACAAGGGCGAATAAGACCCTTATATATTTGGAGTAACTGCTCAGAAGAAAAAAATTCTCGCAATCTGAACAGAACTCCCAGCTTCTTAGAGGCCGCTTTAGCAACCATTGTGATATGTGGTTTCCAAGATAGTTTGTTGTTTATGTTTAGACCAAGAATGTTAATGTTATTTACAGGTGAGACGGGAGAGCCATCGAAGAGGATAGGAAAGTTAGGAGGTGTTTTTGAGAGGGAGATGTGAAGAAGTTGAGTTTTTAAAGAGTTGAATTTCACAAGGTTACTATAACCCCACCGGGAAATTCCATCCAGATCGGCAAGAATAGAATCGGAAAGTTGAAGACGAGAAGCAACTCTAGAAGCAAAAGAGGGAGCAGATTTGAAATGAATAGAAGAATGCAGAGTTGAGTCATCAGCATAAGAGTGAACAGAGTTAGAAGTGCAGTTGAGAAGATCGTTAATGAAAAGTAAGAATAAAGTTGGAGATAAAACAGAACACTGAGGAACACCACAGTTGACAGAAAAGGAGGAAGAGGTCGCCCCATCTACAATTGCCAAAATGGAACGATCTGAGAGAAAACTAGACAAGAGTAAGCAAAGGGAAGGAGTATCCCAAAGGAAGGGAAGCTTGGAGAGCAGCGACGCATGCCATACCCGGTCAAAAGCCTTGGATATGTCAAGCGCCACTACACACAAGACTCCCCGAAGTTCCTAAGGGCAGAAGACCATACATCAGTAAGATAGGAGAGTATGTCACCAGTTGACCTCGAGCGTCGAAAGCCATACTGGTGATCTGAGAGAAGAGAATGAGACTCCAAATGATCCAGGAAATTGAGAGTTGAGGAGAGTTTCAAAAATTTTAGAAAGAACACAGGTGAGAGCTATAGGTCGATAGTTAGAAGGGTCAGAGCGACTACCTTTTTTCGGGATCGGCTGAACAAATGCAAGCTTAGAGCATTGAGGGAAAGTATTAGTATTAAGGCATAGAGAGTAGAGCTGAACGAGAACAGGGGCCAACTCGGAAGCACATTCCCTTAGAACACGAGGGGGAATGCCATCCGGGCCACTGGCCTTTCCTGACGTTCATAGATTTCAGGATCCCATGCACCCGATCATGAGTAATTACAGGTAGAGACATGGGACACCTCAGAGGAGAAGGAGTAGGAGGAGAGGATGCCAGAATCGATCAGGGTGGAATTAGATGAAAAAAGGAGGCCGAAGAGATTAGCCTTTTCAGAGGGAGTATTAGCTACAGAGCCATCATAACGAATAAGAGGAGGAAAGGCAGATTTACTTAGAGATATTTTTGACAAGAGGCCAGAAATTTTTATCAGTAGGAGAGCCATGGAGGTCAGCGCACTTCCTTTTTATGAAAGTACGCTTAGCTCATCGAAGAACATCCCTGCAACGATTTCGAGTTGAATGAAAATTAGCAAGAGTGATATGAGAAGGAGAGTTTTTCCATTCACGATAAGCATTGTCTCTCTCCCGAAGGAACAAGAGAACAGTTGCCATCGAACCAAGGATTTTGAGGAGAAAAAGATTTAGTTGAAGAAGGAATAAATCTGCCCATCCCGTCATATATATATATATATATATATATATATATATATATATATATATATATATATATATATATATATATATATATATATATATATATATATATATATATATATATATATATATATATATATATATATATATATATATATATATATATATATATATATATATATATATATATATATATATATATATATATATATATATATATATATATATATAGTAGAAGACATATAAGATAACTCATTCACTAACCTTCTTGCCTGACGTAATTAAATGACTCGCCCAACGTCTGATTATGTCATTAGCTTCGCACTGGGACAAGACGCATTTGGCTAACCAAATGGAATCATCCCATAAGCCATAAGACTGTAGGTACCGACATGCATCAACCGCTTTGCCAATTATGCACAAGAGTTCAATACCTTAAAGAAGAAATATTTAACTGTAAATTAAAACAATAATATAGGAAAATGTAAGTAGAAAAATATGAAGGTGACAAAAAATGATAATTAGTTATTTTAAAGGTACCTTCCCATATGCTTCCAGCTGCAATAAGGTTTGTGGCGACAAGTTTGATCGTTGATGTAGCTTGTGTTGAATGATGGGTGGCTGCAAGAAGGCAGGCTCGTAAGCAATCTGGATAAGAGGGTCCTGCATCTAAAAGGAGACGTACTGCTCTATCTCTCTCTCCTACGATTGCCAATTTTCGACCAAGATCTTCACGCAAAGTTCCGCTTATTTCTTTACTTTCATGAATTATAAGCTTCGATAATTCATGGCATTTATAAATTGAATTACCACAAAGATGATAAAACGCTGTGTCCAATGAAGGAGCCATTAATTTGAACGGATTAAACGAGCTGCTTCCATCTTTCGAAGCAACATTGTCTTCATTTCCCAAAGAAATTAGATTATTTTCTCGAGAAAGCATTGTGAGATAGTATGACACTACGGACCAAAATTTTAGTTCACCCTCATCCCCAAATAGGTAGGCTGTGATAAGAGCTCTATGAGATACCGAATTGCATGATTCTAAATAATTGAACACTTCCGGTGGTAAACGTGATAGCCAAAGGGAAATATCTGAAAGAAAAGTATAAAATAAAGTTACCTTTCATAATTTATTCACTATTTTCTTCCAAGTTAAATTTATACTTCTTTTTTTTACCATTAATCTGGTCACGTGTAAAGCCATCTTCTTCAGAAAAAGAGAGAGAAAACTTTGTTTTCCAGGGCTGATGAATTAGAAGAGTTCGTAAATTAAACGCGGCTTCGCTGGTTATCAAATATGGACTCACAACATTATCTTCGGAAAGAAAAAAAAAGAAGCAAATATATAAATAAAAATCTATAATATATAATTACACTTTCAAAAAATAAGGTTTCACAATCTTTATATATATATATATATATATATATATATATATATATATATATATATATATATATATATATATATATATATATATATATATATATATATATATATATATATACGGAATAGGTGTGTACTAGGCAGTTTGCATGAAAAATTGCAAATTTATATCAATCAAGGAAAAAAAAGTAATTTATAATCAGTATCTTTTAATGGCCTTAATAATGATTTACTTTTTATAGGAAAATGGAATTTATGATAATGAAATTGGCGATCAGGAAATTTAGTATTTTTCTTTTTTCAATAATAATGAATCTATTTCAAATATATATTCTTTATGGGAGTCTGTCGTAAAAATATTGCATACGCCTATCCACATAACTCATTTGAAGTATCTTATATAGTGTAATCAGAAGAGTATGCTTTCTCAGTGGGTCAACGTTCATTAAACCTGAACATAACAAGAACTCAGAGTTAGGTATTAAGAGGTCAAGTAAACAGGATATTAAAATAGCAAGTGGAAAAGTAACAAGGATGAGTAAGCTTTATAAAATAAAGGTAGTGGGTCAACGTTCATTGAATCTGAATATAACAAGAACTCAGAGTCCGGTATTAAAGAGGTCAGGTAAACAGAATATTAAAACCGCAAATGGAAACGTAACAAGAAGGATGAGTAAGCTTTGTTTGAATTTAATGAATGCATGATATATGTGCTGGTCTCATTGATATTCAAAATGGTGCAGATAATATCTTTTTTTTTATTATTACAAAAAAAAATACTTTAACATTATGAGTTACTTTCAAAGGCAGGGTGAGGATTGATCTTGCTAAATCATGAGTGTATTGTTCAATGGAATGTATAAACAACCAATGATTCAAACTGACAAAGTCCTCAGTTAAAACAAAACAACAAATTATAGAGTATTACAAAAATAAAGTTTGTATATTTCTTTATTACGTTATATTAAAAACTTGCTTAAACTTATTCATTATAAGGCAAATGAAATTTTTCATTTAATAAAAGTTTGTAGAAATGAAAAATTTTACATACCTTTAGTAAAATAAAGGTTGATTGGAGAACAAGAACTTTTCAATTGAATATCTAAAATCCGAATACAGCCATCTACAGTTGCCAGAACAGGTCTATCAGAAGCTCCCCAATCTATATCCAAAACTTTCATAACCGTTTTTGGCGATTTCATCTGAGACACTAATGTCACCTCTCTAATATCCCAAATGTCTACTCCATCAGCATAAAGGACAAGAAGTTTCATATTGTCTTTTCCAGGTGCAAATCTCATCTTACGTATGCTTCCCCTGTGTGTGTTTACGTGTCTAGAGGTCTTCGATTTAAGATCAAGAATAGCCAACATTCCATCAGAATCACTTAAAACGATATCATTACTCTTTCGTGCAATACAGGTAATAGAGCTCATTTGAGGCTGTCAGAAATGGGAATATGAAGGAAAGTAATTATTATATATATATATATATATATATATATATATATATATATATATATATATATATATATATATATATATATATATATATATATATATATATATATATATATATATATATATATATATATATATATATATATATATATATATATATATATATATATATATATATATATATATATATATATATATATATATATATATATATATATATATATATATATATATATATATATATATATATATATATATATATATATATATATATATATATATATATATACAAACGTACCTTACTTATTCTGGAAAGCTTGCTGATATTCTTATTTAAAAATAAGATTAGTTCTTGGAAAGCTTGCTGATATTCTTATTTAAAAATAAGATTAGTTCTTCGAGTTTTAGATGTCGAAAAGTTTTCAATTACTTTTTCATTGAAATCTGGTATTTTACAGACCATTTCACTCTCTATTGAAAGCATCGTTAATGCATTCAATCTCTCGTTGCACATGGTACTACGTAAAAAAGTTTTTATTCTCTTCAAAGTCGAGAAACATCTTTCTGCTTCAGACGTCGTCATCGGAGTTGTAATTAAAATTTGTAGTAGTCTGGTGATATTTGAAAATGTTGATCCTAAATTTTCATCGCTTACCATGTCTAACATTGCAATAAGGGTTCTTGAGTGGTGCATATCTGTTCTTGAATAAAACACGGAGAGTTCTGTTCTCAGGTTTTCTTTTTCCAACATCGGGTAAGCAGCAACAGCTTGATCGAGTGCATCGCTCGGAAAATGTTTCATATATTCATGGAAATTATCTATTAGAAGAAGTTTACTAGCTTCCAGATGTTTAGTGAAGCTAAACCTCTCTCTACATTGAATCAAAATAACGTCACAAACCTCTTTTGCAGCAATTGATCTATCAGTGTTAAATTTTCTTCTTTTTGGTTCAGAAGGAAACGAAATATTAATATATTCATCCCTTATTTTTTGAATTTCAGAATTAAAAGTTTGTAAATAGTTATTAGCTTTGACTGCATCAATTAATCTAGATTGAAGCTGAGAAAACATAATGTCAACATGAGGCATTACTTTTGAGAAAAAGTTCAACCAAAATTCGAATTCGAAATCATTCAGAAGTCTCTTAATGCCTGCTGCTGCAGATCCAGTTTCTCTTGATTTAGATGCTTCTAATATGCTGCAACATTCAATTATTTGGTCTTTCATCTCCTTAACAGCGTTAACAGTTCTACTCTTGAAATTCCAACGTGTAGAAGATGGTCTCGGAACTCTGCGACCAGCAACATTTTCCAAAGCACTCATTCTTTGAGGGGACCTTGAGAAAAAATTTGGTATTCCAGACAAGCTGTTGAAAAATACTCGAACATTAGTATTTTGTGACGTCGCTTGTTCCAATAATAAGTTTAATTGATGCGCATAACAATGAACAAAGTGAGCATTACTATATGCTTCCTTTATTCTGCTTTGCACGCCTTTGTTTACTCCACTGAGAGCGGCTGCACCATCATAGGTTTGAGCAATAAGCTTGTGAGGACTTTCTCCAATCAGAATTTGAAGTTCTCGAAGTAGTATACTTGATAATGCCTCTGCTGTTTGATTGACAGGATTAAAAAATCCCCAAAATCTCTCCACAGGTTTCCCTTGGTGTTCATATCTTAAAACAATTACCATTTGAGTTCTATCGTGAATATCAGTTGTCTCATCACACATAACTGCCAAATACTCTGTTTGCTTTACTTCTTCTTTGATCTTATTTTTGCATATTACTAGCATAGATTCTAAAAGCTCGTTTTGTATAGATTTAGAAGTTCCTTTAAAAGTAATTGAGCTATTCAAGTGAGCCTTAAAACTGGAGTCCAGTTCACAAGTAAAATCTACTAAACCTCTAAATACTCCTGAATTTTCAGAAGCCTGAGTTTCATCATGACCTCTAAGGGGGAGTTCATATTTTCCACAAAATTTTATACAGTTGATAATTTTTGATAAAGCATCCCTATTTTTTCTAATTTCTTTATTTTGCTGTGCAATTGAGAGTTCATATGCATTATCCAATTGAGTGGCAATATTCACTTTGCCCATCATATGTAAATCAATCATGTTATTTTTATGTTTGATCGAATTCTGATGTTTCCTAATTTTGTCTTGTAAATGCTTCAAGTCAATAACACCACCTCTAGTCCATACTGGATCACCGCCAAACAATATGCACGGGAAACAGAACAATGCATTTTTCTCATCACAGCCGCAAATCCAATTACATTTTTCATACACAACTACTATGAAAATGACGTGTGAATGTTTTTTTGTTATTATTATTATCATTTTGCTTAGAACTACTCTGTTCAATAGATAAAATTGGAGTAGGCCTCCCTTTTTCTTTAATATTTATTTTCTCATTGATGGTTAACTGAGAAAATTTTATGTCTTGTAAATATTTAACAGAATTCATCTATAATATATATATATATATATATATATATATATATATATATATATATATATATATATATATATATATATATATATATATATATATATATATATATATATATATATATATATATATATATATATCAGACTGCACTTTAGTCCACACAAATATTACAAAAACTACTAAACGTACATTAAAAAAGATAACATTTTAGAAATCCTTGAAGAATTCTGATACAGAAAATTATAAAAGATGTGAAATTGTTAAAATAAAAAAAAAATTTTTTTTGTACAAATTGATTATTATTATTATTATTTAGTTTTCTAATGAACCCATTTCGACCTATTTAACCTTACGACCGGCGTTGGCGTGGTATACAGGCCTAACCTTTAGCTGAACCGTTGCCGTAACATCATGCCTACGGCCATATAACACATATATTTAAATTTTTAAAAAAAATTTTCTTACTTAATCGAAAAATTCATCGTACTGCAATTTTGAGATATTTAACTCGGGAAAAGACGCTGCCACACTTGCGCTGCCAGACGAACGATGTCGTCGAGGCAATTAAAGCACTATAAAGTACTTAGTAAATAAACTTAGTATAATATTTTTTTTTTAATTCCCAATTTTTCTTTATCAGAATTCTTCAAGGATTTCAAAAATGTTATCCTTTTTAATGTACGTTAAGTAGTTTTTGTAATATTTGTGTGGGCTAAAGTGCAGTCTGGCCATATATATATATATATATATATATATATATATATATATATATATATATATATATATATATATATATATATATATATATATATATATATATATATATATATATAAAAAAAAAAAAACAAAAAAAAAAAAAAAAAAAAAAAAAAAAAAAAAAAAAAAAAAAAACAACAACAACAACAACTGCACGTAACATGTTACTATAAGAGACTGTTTTATTTAGTTTGTTTATATTATTAACTGTACGTAAAAGGACAAATCTAGCAACATTCAAATATTTTAATATTCGATATTATTCTCCAAGTTGCCAAAAAGTATTGGAAGACAAATTAGCAACTTCATAAAAACTGCTATTGAAATTTAGCATTCTTTTTTTCGTAAGTTGCCACATCTGTCTTATTATTTAAAAACAAATAAGTTGGCCTTATTCAGGACTCCGATTTTAGAGCCCATATTTTATATAATTGCGATGCGTGAAAAAAAATATCGTACATAAAATTTTGCAGTTGCAAAATGCATTTAATCCATATTTTCCTTTATTGATTTATACTTTTTATGTATAAAGTTGTTAAAAAATGAATTTAAATCACTTTTCTCTGACAAAAATTTCATATTTATATCAAAATCCTACGCCTGGTATTTTTAATTTGGAGGGGCTGCAGCCCTGGAGCCCATATAGACGAGCCGCCACTGTATATATATATATGATGAGGATCTTAAGTCTTACTTTTATAAATATATTAAAAAATAAAAAAAAAATATTTGTAAATATGAGCTTTAAAAGAGTAGAGAAATTCTGAACTCATATGTAAGCATTTTTTTTTTTTTTTTTTTTGCAACAACAAGTTTACCTAAACTTAACAATGCTAATACTTTCTACTTTGGGAATAGATGGCAAGAGACAACAATTTTCCGAATCATACAGTACCAGGAGGTCATAAACCAGCAACACATTTTTTTTATACCGCACTGCAACTCTTTTGCAGTGTGTGTGTGCATTTTTATTTTGGAGTGATGTTGCAATATTTAAAATCTTTAACAAGAGATCAATAATATTTTATCCCATACAACATTTTTGCGATAAGTAAAATCAATAAATAGATAATGAGATATAATTGTCAACAATACTATTTTTTGTACTTATCAGCATTACAAGTTACAGTAGTTACTTTGATGATACGTCTTATGTTTTCAGAATAAAAAAGAAGAATAAACTTGCTGGTCAAAGAAAGTAACTATCAATTATAGAAAAATTATTGCAATTGCTCATTAATTTATTTTTTCGATATCCATTAAGTGTGCACTGGTAATTTTTCTATCTCATTGAAACATTAATAGCATATATCGGGAAACTAACTAGAATATCAAATAAATAGCAATGTTAACAGTAATGTCTAGCAATCAGCTTTGCTGTTAATTAACAGCTGAGCTGTTAGAAACAGTTATTGTAATTAACCTTATGTTAATTGTTTTCAATGAAATTCGAAAAAACATATTCTCCAAAAGATATAACTTTAAACATTGTTGCCAAACATAGTTTATCAAATTTACCACATTCTAAAACTAGTCAATATTAAAATCTAATAAGAGTACTCTGTTGATGGAAGATATAAGTAATTTAGAATAGAGCAGTTACAGTAAGAGACTATATTAAGGTTTAAAGAAAAAAATTACACTGCTTCATTAAAGCAAATGCTTACGAGATAAGATTTTATTTTTTTTTTTTTTAAAGACAGCTTAAAACCTGGAATTGCAAACTTACCTAAACTGGGATTGGTTAATTAACTACAAGCTTAAAATAATATATTGGCGAAATACTATCAATAAAAAATATTTAGTTACAAAGAACTTTAATAAAAAAATAAAAATTTGTTTGTAATATATACATACGTCAGTAGGATTTTTGTTTCCATCTTTAATGACATTTCCTTCAACGGAAAAGCGATATAAATGTCCGTCCAAGTCAGTAAAAACAAGATTTTCTTTAATGATCGACTTCTCCCCTAAAACAATTTGCAAAAACTTTATGCTCTCGTTTATATATATATATATATATATATATATATATATATATATATATATATATATATATATATATATATATATATATATATATATATATATATATATATATATATATATATATATATATATATATATATATATATATATATATATATATAATAAAATAAATAAATAAAAAATAAATAAATTAATTTGTTACTTCTCAAACTCTGTACTAGTTTTACACAGAAAAGTCGCTAGTGTGAGAGGAATCTAAAACTGAGTTTTAGTCATTCATTTATAATACTTTGAAACAGTTCAACAAATAAGGTTTTGCACAGCTAACACACGCTAATTAGTCACGAAAACTTACCACCTAGTCATAGAGAAGGATCTTTATATCAAAAACTTCTGGACGATAGACAATGAAAACAATATTACCAGAGAAATTACGACCAATGGGTTTGTTGCAATGTTTATATATTTTAGTAAACAATATCCAAAAACATACAAGCATTGGTGCAATCTTTTAGTTCACTTGATTTTTGTTCTAAAATGTGAACATATTTCTGACAAAAGAATAGAATATGAATTCATGTCAAATATAATTAATTATTTAATGTTTTTTGTATTGATGATGAGCAGCGAAGACGTGTGGACAAAGAACACCATATAAGAATGACAAATGATGATTATAGCTTCTACCACGATCAAAAGAATTAGGAAAATGTTTGAATTACTTAGTTTCCCTGCAAGATGTTTATCTGACCCTCTACTCACTCATTAGAAATTAAATGCACCAACTACTTTTGTAAGAAGGGAAGCAACATCCAAGTCCATTTTTGGTTATGTTTCTTATTTTGGTTCAACATTAACAACCATATCATAATCTTCTTCTGCCTCCGAGTATGAACCAGACTCAATGCAACCATTTAAAATAATAGAATAAAATGGACTAATCTTGCCAAGAAGTATGAACATTACTAGATACTAGACAGGATGGTAGCTTCAATAGCCAACAGAGTGTTGCAAGATGTTGGTCTGATAACTAATAATAATAAATCTTATGTTATCAATCATAGCAAGCTACGAAGAGAGCAGGAGAAACTTTTCTTATGAAATCAATAAGGACGAGCAGAACTTTAAATATGTTGATACACAACACTCTTTGATGGGCAAAAGTACACAACACAAACTATAGTGCAAGAACCAAATGATACACTCTCCAAATTAGTGTAACTTGAAGAACATTATACTGTAGTTAGAGAACCCACTGAATATTACCTCACTCACTTTTATCCTGCTGACGATAAAAACAGAAAAGCAGAAGTTTAATTCCTCCTTTGGCACTAAACTACAAGACAAGGAAATTGCTGATGCTTATGATATTCCACTTATGACTGGTAAGTACAACAGCTGAATTCGAGGATTAGAAAAGTTACTTAATAGGCTACTTTAGTCGGTTATTTGTCTCCTACATGCAAGTGAACTCCTGCTTCATTACGTCTTTGTGATTCTTGATAGAACCACGGGAAGTCCTGATACATTTACAGGGCTTATCTGAAAAAAAGGTTTAATGGAAATGTTCTAGGTTGGCTAGTCGCTCAATTCAGACAATGTCTAACTCCCTAGAGTTTCCACAATTATTTTGGAAACTGTTAACAAAGTTTTGCAATCTCTAAAGGTTAACCCTATTTTGCATTAATAGTGGTTAATTATTTGATTTCTGAATCCTTCGGAACTATGCTACAGAGGAGCTTTCTTCCAAATTATTGTCTTTAGTGCAGTTCTGACTTCGTGTTTTTTTCCACTCGGCTTTAAGTAAAGTTAAACAGTAAATTAACCTGTGGATCCAAAAACTTTTCCAACTTAGTCCTAGAATAACTTAGTTTCCTGTTAAAGTTGTGTTAGAAAGAGCCTTAAAAGTGAATACTTCGTATAAAAACAGTTTTAAATATAAGTACTATATATCATTTATATTTATAAGTTTACTGCCAAATGCCCTTTTTGCACACCCACAAAGTTCCAATAATTTCCTAAGGAGATCTTGTACTCTTATTCTTACCTCTTTATGTATATTTCTAATGAACTTTTAAGTTCATGTGCTCTTACTCTTCTTAATTCTCTTGTAGAGTTCCATTACAGTTTTCAAAGGAGTTTTTGTGCTCATCTCATCGTAATATTACTGTAAAGTTCTAATTATCTTCCAAGTAGTTATTGTGCTCTTCTTTTTTATAAATTTTGCTTTCATTTCTAATTTCAAATTGACCAGATGAGATATAATCTCTTGGTTTACATTCATACATATTTCCCTTAACCATTCATTTCAAGAGGACTCAAAAAAAATATTAAATATACACATCTGTAGAGTCTTGATTCACATTAATGAATGAGCTCTTTCAGTATTTGCTTTAGTTGTGTATATATCATTTTTCTTTCCTTTATAAAAATTTAGTTTTTCAGTATCTTCTTCTTTCGTAGTCTACGATATTCTTTATTTGATATCATAAATTCTTTCCTATTTATCAAGTTCATTTTCATAACAATGTGATTTCTTTAGTTGGTACATGAATCAATGTCAAACAAAATTTTTACAGCTCAATCATTCTGTTAAGTGACGTGTTAAATTTATGGAAGAGAAGAGGCACAGGCTCGAGTTGCTGAATTTGAAAGAAAAGACTATCTGATGCTTCAGAAGAGTAAATCCCGCAAAGTTAAGTGATTTATTAAATACAATTTTCTTAATCACAAGTAAATGGGAGGGTGTCTCATAAAGATGTTAAAGATTGCAGGTGAATGATTATTCAGCAAAGCAAGTTTTTAAGTATACTACATAAGAATATAAGAAAATAAGAGACAATTAGAAGTCAGAGAGGCCCATCAAGACTGTCCCAGTCAATTAAAATGCTAAAGTTGTTATTCACTATGAATGGCTCGAACAAGATCCCAATTTTCTCATGCAAATAACTCAAATCACATTATTATTCACTATGTGCAGCATGCAGTTTATCAAGCTAAACTATAAAGAAATATCATCTAAGCTGATGTGAAAAGTCACCAATAACCCAAAGGAATGTCAAAACCATGATTTACAGCCCCAAAATGTTGAGTCAGTCATACTATACCTTGATCATCAATGATGATGATCCAACTATTTCTTAAAGATTGAAAAGGAGTTACTATCTACAATATTCTGTGACAAACCATTTTAAAAATTAACCACTCTGTTGCTGAAAAAATACTTTCTCACATCCAGATGGCAAGTTTTCTTCTTTTTCCTTTTTATTATAACCCCTTGTGAGTCCACAGTATTTTAATGAAAAAAAACTTACCCACATTTACATCGTATACAGACTACATTTTGAAAACCTGAATCATATCTCCTCTAAGATATCTTCTTTCGAAGGAAAACATCCCCAATTCCTTGAAGGCTATCCCTGTAACTCTTATTTTCAATCCCAAAATCATTCTTGTTGCTTTGCGCTGCATTGCCTCCAGCATATTAATGTCGTTTCTTATATAAGGAGCCCAAACCTGTGTGCACAGTACTCAATCAATGGTCTTACATAACCATTATAGAACCTACAGATCACCTCCTTCTTTTATAATTAACGTTTTGATTTATAATTCCTATCAATCTGTTAGCTCTATTCTAAGCACTGTTCTGACACTCTCAAACTACTGCTAAATCTTTTCCTTTATCCACAGAAAAGACATTCCCCATACCTTTCATAATTGAAATTCTTATTAGAATAGCTCACATGAAGAACCTTACATTTTAATTATTAAAATTCATTTTTCACTTTTCAGTAAAGCAAAGAATTTATCCATATCATGTTGAACTGTCACTATTTTTAACAGGATGAGGCCAGCTTAGCGTTATCAGCAATTTAAAAACTAAGCATTTTATTCCCCTATCCAAATCAATTAATATAGATTAAGAACAGAAGAGGCCCGAGAAAAGAACCTTGGGGAACACCACTCTTTATCAACTCCCATGATAATTTATTTCCATTTAATACTACACACGTCTCCTATCTTTGAAGCACTTCTGTATCCAATTATGAACAACCCCACCTAAACCAAATTGAGATAACTTGTAAATCAGCCTTTTAAAAGGTACCGTATCAAAAGCTTTGATAAAATCAAGATATACAATATCAGTTGGTTCTCTTTGTCAACGTAATCAGAAATATGTTTAATAAATTCCAAAAGATTCGTCTGACATGATTTACCTTTCCTAAAATCATGTTGTGAGTCTTGCAAAATCTTATTGTGAACTAAATGTTTTACTATTTGACTTTTCAATATTTTTTTAAAAATTTAACCACCAATAAGGTTAAACTAACTGGTCTGTAATTTTCCAAATCATCCCTGTTAACCTTTCTTAAAAACTAGTACCACAAAAGCAGTTTCCAAATCCTCTGATATCTCACAATAATTAAGAGATCTATTAAATATTAACTACTATACATGCAATACTATCAATATTTCCTTTAGGATTCTTTTTCCATGTATACCATCAGGACCTGCAGAATTTTTATAATCAATATGTTTAAGCAAATCTTTAACCTCATCTGCATCAACATCGAGAAATGCAAAACTATAACTACTCTTCTCTCTAAAGTAAATGTTATCAAACCTTTCATCTGTAAACACTGATGCAAAATAGGTATTAAAAACATTGGCTAATTCTTCATCAGAGCTAACCACATTATCATTTATCTTAAAATGACCAATCTTTCTGTTATTATTATTATTAAATTTATAAAAACTAAAGAATTTTTTCAAATCTTTATTATTGTTTCTTGCAAAGTTAATTTCTGATTGTCTCTTAGACCTTCTTATTTCTTATTCTCATATAAGTTTCCAAATCCATAATACAGTTTCTGTCTATAAACTTCTTGAACCATATATGCTTGTCAATAATTTTATCCCTCATTTCCATACTCTTCCAACTGGGCGTTCTGTTCTTTGTCCTAATTTCTCTTACTGAAAAACATTCTGACAAATTTTTAATTTTTATTCAAGATGGATTTGAAAGTTTCACACATTTGAAAATAATTTTAGTCTTTCAATTCTTTATCCCAGTCAATAGTTCTAAGCATGTTTCTGAATTTGTCAAAGTCTGTATTTTTAAAGTCAAAAACTTTTCCCTTGTTTTCTACTACATATGGTTTATCATTACATTTAAATTTGCCTTATTATATTTTGGTAACAACTACCCAAGTTTTCCTCAACTGTAAAATTATTAACCAAAAAATTTCATTTACAAATATTAGATCTAATAATCCAGCAGATACCGTCTACCGTGGCACAAAAGGTAGATTGATTGACTCACGTGCATGAGGGCGCCGGTTCGATCCCGCTTGCAGATCTTAGATATTATCTACCTAGAAAAGTTCCTCTCCTCGAATAGAGCAATGCCCGTGAGATGCAAACTTTAAAAAAATCTTGTTGCTTAATCAACTACCTGGTTTAAAAAATGATCAAGTATACAGTCAACAATAGTTAAATTTGTCTGATCAGTACTAGAAAAGAGCCCCAATCAGTGTCAGGAAAATTGAACACCCATTTATGATTATCCTTACGTCTTTAACAATGAACGCTGCCATAGTCTCATTATCATTGCAACATTCAGTTTCTGACCTTAAGGAGATATATAAAATGCTCCAGTTCTATACAGTTTACTCCTTATAACAATATCAACCTGTAGAAATCCAACTTCTGGAGCAGTTTTAAATTCCAGTCTCTGAGCAGATTGAATTGTATTCCTTATATAAAGAGCAACACCTCCACCTTTCTACGAATGCGCTTGTACAAATAAAATTAATCCTTTAATTTCAAATTCTTGTAATGAATCACCAAAAAGGTTCTAATTTACCCACGTCTATGTAATACAATAATATCCAAATTTTCCTCTAGTGTTATCTCAAGTAACTCATCCTTCTTATTCCTAAGCATTTGAGTATTTGTAAGAAACAATTAATACAATATATACTATTTATATTTGCCCTTTACCCTTATCTATGTTTAGTTTCCAAATTACATGACTCCAATATTTTATCACTCAAAATTTTAACACCTTTTCTACTAAGATGAATCCATCCACTGCAAAAACAGCTCTCTTTCCATAAAACATGTCCCAAATATATAAAAAATTTACACCATTAACATTGCAGAGGTTCTTTAAATGCTCATTCATGTTTAAGGCCCATAAATCCATTCATGACCTACACCAACTCTAGGTAAAATTCTATTATATAGTGGGGATGGTTCTGGTGAAAATTAAAAACCAATGAGTCATTTTCACGTTTCGTTAAAAAAAGAAGTAATTGGATGGTGACGAAATATTGTTTGGAAAATATTCGGTAACTGAAGTTATGATTTATAATCACTGAATAATAATAAACTGATAACTAGCAAAAAGTGATTATGCCATTTTTAACATTATCAGTACCCCATAAAATGGTTATTGGCTATGATTTTTTTTTCCTCACATTAATAGAAAGTTCACCTTAACACCCAGATACATAAGGATTTTGCAAATTTTGGGCCATGAATCATGTTTAGAGTACGAGTACTTGATGAGATGTAACTATCTTGATCATTTCTGGACCTATAATGACATGTTCAAAGTGGTTGTCAGCCCAAGACTGGTGACAATCATAAAAAACTCAATTTTTCAACATTTTAAAAATTTTTGTTAGATATTCAGAACTAAACTTTTTAGATTTCGAAAAAAAAAAAAACATTCACTTCCCCATAATCTTCACTCCTCATTAATACAATTGCCCTTTACCCTTATCTATGTTTAGTTTCCCAAATTACATGATTCCAATATTTTATCACTCAAAATTTTAACACCTTTTCTACTAAGATGAATCCATCCGCTGCAAAAACATCTCTCTTTCCATAAAACATGTCCCATGTCTAAAAAGAAATATAACATGATGTGCTTCCTCTATATTCTAAATTCATTGCTCTACCTCCATCAAGTCAAAAAACGTTATACTTTTGACTTATAAGACAATCATAAACCCTGAAAGATTAGAGCTAATAAATTGCTACTCTATACAATTCTCATTATTATAACTATTGAAAACAAAGAAAAGAGTAAATTTTGTTTGTAATTAATTATACTTACCTAAATCGGTGATTGATGTACAAGAAAAGGAGCTTTTCATGGAGTCCGAAACAGGAGTGGCTTGAGAAGAATTTTTTGATTCATTTTCTTGTCCTTCCTGGAAATAATAATAATAATAATAATAATAATAATAATAATAATAATAATAATAATAATAATAATAATAATAATAATAATAATAATAATATAATAATAATAATAATATATATATATATATATATATATATATATATATATATATATATATATATATATATATATATATATATATATATATATATATATATATATATATATATATATATATATATATATATATATATATATATATATGTAAATTATTTTTTAGCTTGCAATAACAGCAATAAATAAGTTAGTAAATGTAAGTCTTCTCTCAACTGAAACTTAATTTAACTATATATATATATATATATATATATATATATATATATATATATATATATATATATATATATATATATATATATATATATATATATATATATATATATATATATATATATATATATATATATATATATATATATATATCAATACAGCCATTTCATATTTTGAAGAAGAATTATCTGTTTAGTTTAGATACGAAATGAACTTCAGTAATATTTTAAATTCTCACTTAAATTTTTTTATTTATTTATTTTTGGCAAACTTTCATTATTTGGACAAATAAGTTGATCATTAATGCGAAAAAGGGAGCAATGGAACGACATCTATTTACTATAAAATGTTTTCCAAAATTATTCTCACAAGTGAAAATACTGAAATTATTAACAAACATTCTTTTTTCTATTTTTTTTTTATTTCACTTCATGATTTTCAAAACCTAAAACTTAAGATTTTAGAAGCGTAAATGGAGCAGGAATTATAATTAGAGAGTCGAAGTTTAGCAATTTTAAATAGAGCTGAAAAGAAAAAAATTTACCACTTCCGTAGCTCTGTTGTTAAACATCCATTTTAATTTTTTAAAAAAAAAATATTTATGGAAAAAGATAAACAAAGCTTGCTTAACAAAGATATATATTACAGGTAAATAGAATTTCATAATTAGAAACAAAAAATGGTTGCCAATCCTCTAACAATAAAATAAAATCTGACGAAAAAAATTAATTCAACTTTATTGAGATTAATAGAATACCAATTCTTTTTAATTATGTAAAAGCATTAAAATTTTTTATTACAGGACACACTTTCTTACAAGCTCATATATATATATATATATATATATATATATATATATATATATATATATATATATATATATATATATATATATATATATATATATATATATATATATATATATATATATATATATATATATATATATATATATATATATATATATATATATATATATATATATATATATATATATATATATATATATATATATATATATATATATATATATATATATATATATATATATATATATATATATATATATATATATATATATATATATATATATATATATATATATACATCAGTGTCTCCAAGTGTTAAGCTACTTTTCAGAAACTTAAAGTTCGTGGTTCGCTACCTGATCCTAGTGAATGGTGGTTGAAAACTCTAAACCAAACACGAACAGACATAAAAAAATTTTGTTTGCAGGTATTCTATAATTAATTTTATTTTACAATTTACGGAAATATGTATTATTAGTATTACGCTAACCTCAATACCCACACCTTATTAAAACATAACCAATATTTTCAGCATTACTCCTTATTCCAACATACAAAAATAAAATTTCCATTAATTGCTTCCTAAGAAAGGTTCTGGACACTGAATTCAAAACCACGTCCACAGCAGCTAGAACATTCTGATGATCTGCGTCGAATTCCAATAATATGAGTAACTCGCTAACTCGAATTTACTTGGTCAAAAAAACAAGTAGTGAACCATCCCAATTAATGGACAGGTTCAGTGACTAAATTTCTAATATTATCTAATTTATATTTACGTCAGAAATGGAATTAAAAACATTTACTGCAAAAAAAAAAAAAAACAAATTAATGCATTTAGTATGAATATGACACTGAAGAGGGATCTGTGACTTTCCATTTAATAATCATGAAGACAAATTCAGAATAAATTTGTAAATAATAAGATTATGTCTTTAGAGAGATGTCAATTAACTGTTAATATTTAATATATCTTTAAAAGAATTTCTGTTGGAAGCACCGAAAGTGGAAAGGTATTAAGAAAAATTTAGAAAGATGAGCAATTAGCTAATAGTGTGTGTTTTGTATGTCAATTGTAATGGCTAAGATTATAATATATATATATATATATATATATATATATATATATATATATATATATATATATATATATATATATATATATATATATATATATATATATATATAATATATATATATATATATATATATATATATATATATATATATAAAAATTATTGTTTTAACAAATTAAAAGAGCAACAGTAATACAATTTTAAAAATGTAAAATACTCAACAGATCTTTTATTAACTAAGCAAAGAACCTCAATAAGGGCACCTGTTTTTTACTCCAGTCAAAAGATGATGAATCTTTCCTAGATTTAATATGAGTAGCGGGAGACCATTCTAATGCGGATACTCTTGGAAATTTACGAGGCATGGTCCTTAAGGGACACAGCGTCCTACAATCCCACAACTCAAAAGGATCTTCCTTCAAAACAACTATGAAATACTGTCTGGAAAATAAATAAAACCATTATTAAAACAAAACTTATGATAAATTTAAAAACAGAATTTATGTTTCAAATGTTATTAGAAATTCTAAATATGGGAAATATAAACTACAAAACAATCACTATTTTTTTAAAAACTTGCATTAAAACTACATACTTTCACCAAAAGATCTTAAACTTGATTTGCTAATTCGTTCAATTATCTAAATTATTCCAATTTAGATAAAAGCTAAATTACATTAAGTATTTTACTATTAAAATACACCATCTTTGAGGAATGAAATCATAAATCTTTCGGATGATCTACTGGGGTAAGTCTTAATGTAGAAAGTTTGTTTATAAACGTAATTTTGAATTAAACAATGGATACATTATCCTTCAATCAATTTGATTTAAGGATCGTGAGGAAGAAAGAAATATTATATTTCTATAAAAGATATGATGATGATTCCCTTTTTATTTTCAAATTATGAAACAAAATTGATGAGTTTTTACAATACATCCAATTATAAGCATCCAAATACTAAATTTACAGTGGTCCAGTGGATGTTGAAGAAAACTCTTCGGCATTTTTTAAAGCAAAAATACTTGAAGAAAAACTAACTTTAAAAGAGTGCTTGAAGAAGGGATTCAGATCCTTGAAAAATTTATGAAGTCAGCAATTCTAAATGAAAAAGAATGCCTGAACACTTTTCTCACCAACATTTCCAAAAATAAAATATTTCATAGTTTGCACACAATTTATTCTCCAACTCCACTAAAAAATCTAGTTGCACTCAGTCTTTGGATCCATTCAACAAGTTGCAACTCCATGGATCTGGCTTCGTTGCCATGGTAAATAGGAAATTAAATTTTACATCATAAACTACTAAATCAGTTATTGTATATCAAATGTACTAAAAAATTTTAAATAAATTTAATTAAAACCTATTTCCAACAGATAATACAAAACTATTAATATATCAACCTCCAAAATGAATTATATCTCTGAATAATGGTGGATTCCCAAGTTATATAACGGACATCGTGCTCGAGAAACAATTTTCTTTTAAATTTAAGCAGATGTCTTTCCAATAAATTAACTGTACCTAAAGAAGCTCTGAGCATGAAATTACTTTTTATTGGGGAGGGGGAGAATGAGGTGTGAAATCGAATGCAGAAAAGTAAAGAAATATTGAACAAGAATATCCCTCAGTTCAAATTTATTTTCTTCAAGTGAAAATAAATTAATAAAATTCGAAAGTTTTTTATTTAAAGCTAAAAAGCAGACTTCCATTACCTTAATGATCATCAGTAATATAAAAATGCAACGACTATGACGCCATTTACATAGCAGACAATTCATTTTTTCTTTTTTATCAACATAGCAGAAGCATAAAGTTCCTACAGAACTTTGGAACATCTGAACCATCCTCCATATCCGGTCATAAACTCTCTCTTTCTCTCCAGAAGAATCATCCTATACAGAATCTTAATTTCAAAATTTTGACTTTGAGCCACAGCATGACCTCCATAATTTGAAGTTCTTATAAATTTTAATACTAAAATTAAGCACTCATTACATGATTATTAAATAAGTTATCAAAATTGTTCAGGAAATTCGCTAAAGTTAATAGCAGAAACGTAATAAGAATGTTTTAAGGAGGGTTGGCATGATTGAAATAAAATGGTTTAAATCGATTGATTTTTACATAATTTTTTTTAAAAAATCATTTTTTTAAATTTTATTTTTCAAGATAACGTTACTGTCTTCACATTTTTAAGTTCACAATAACATAAGAGTACTTTGAAAAAAAAAAGTCATAAATTTATACATTTAAATGTGTTGGGGGTAACAATTAATAGGCCAACGATATTTTTCACTAAATTATTGATGTCAGCAACACTATTTTAGCTTCACTAAAATTTAAATTTATTTCACTTTTCATAAAAATTTTAAGTATTGAGAGTTGAGACACTAAAAATAAATGTCTTTAAAGATATTTACCATTATAATATAATAATAAGTATTAGACAACAAAGTACCATAAAAATACTTTTAAAAATAATATCGTTTACCCATTTTTTAAAAAAAAATTTACTATTAGAATACAGTGAACTGGTTCTATCAGTCACATTTTTCGTCATATTTATATTTCAAACAGTTTGCATTATTTTAAGTTATAATTTTCTAATATAAAGTTAATTAACTAATTATATTTACGTTTTTACTATACTTGTTTTTTTTTCCTTATTTCACCAATGGTGGGCAAAGGCCAGAGGCCTACTAAAATTTCCAACAGAGTTAGGGAGAAAATCTGAAACATGGTCAAATTAAAGGCCTACATGTCCTGATACAAGGAGCTTGAAAGTGTAAGTCACAGGAGTGTATTCCCTACTTTACCAGTAGAGTACATGTAAGACTGACCATAGCGGTTAAGTCTGGGGTCAGAGTTGAACAGAGAAAGGATGAGACTGTGTAGAAAGACGTGTCACACTAGTTCTT
>SEYY01023455.1:50000-80000 GCA_009176605.1 Armadillidium nasatum
AAAGTCATGGTAGAGAAGAGGGAGCTGTAAAGTTTGTCCCCTTGTCTGTTACTAATTTGTTGGGAACCCCAATGAGGGTAAAAAGCTGTATTAAAATATCTACTAATGTTCGAGAATCTGTTGTTTTCATAGGAAATGTCAAAGGAAAGCGGCTAAATCTACATATATCAATGATAACTAGAAGGTACTTAAATTCTCTACAGGTTGGGAGCTGCAATATGTCAAGATGTAGTATATTAAATTTATATTTGACTGTTTGAAAAAAATGTTCTATTGGAGGGGAAGCATGTCAAAATATTTTAGAATGGGCACAAGTTTCGCATAGTTTTATAAAACGTGTGATATGTTTATGAATATTTGGGAAAAAAATTACTGTTTTAACATGATCACTGTTTTGTGACTGCCAAAGTGCGAAAGTTCATGCAAATATTTAATTATATTTGTTACAGTAGAAGCAGGGACATATATACTCAAGCATTACCAGTTGATAAATCAGCCCAAAGTTGTAGGGTTCCTTCAGGGGTGTATATAGTGACCTGTTGAAATTGTAAATTTGCGTGTGTATTATTATTATTATTATTATTATTATTATTATTATTATTATTATTATTATTATTATTATTATTAAATTACTATTATTATTACTATTATTATTTATGTAATGTAAACGACCTTCATATGTTTGTTGCTCCGAATGTATGTGATTAAAATCAATTTCTTTGAATTTGTGTGTGAAGGTGTTAAATGCGGGTGAATGAGAAAGTACAGGTGCTGTAATAGATGTGCTACCCTGTGAGTTATCATGATGGTCCTCATGAGAAGTGTGAGAACAGCATGACAAAAATTAGGTAGTGAATTATCTATGAAACTGATATGTTTATATGTAAAATCATATTCAAGATAGAAATTAACATGATAAAAAAAAAACACACACGGTTTGACAATTATTTGGTGAAGATCACGTGAAGATAAGTTAGATGAAAATGAGCTTTTGCTTAGTGTTTGTATCGTAACTAAACTGTCAATATATATATTGTACCTGATTGTCCTTCAATGAAGTAGTAGAAATTTTTTACTGTCATTATGAGTGCTGATAATTCTTTGGAAAATGTGCTGTATTTTTGTTCTGCATTTTTTTAACTTTAATAAAAATACCCAAGGGGAGTTGTTACATTATTGTCTGTTTGTACAATACAATCGGCGATGGAGTGTTGAGAAGCATCACTGTAGATAGCTAATGATGATGTGAGTTATGGAAATGAAAGGAATAACATTTTTAGGTGATGTTTTTGCATCTTCAAAAGCTTGTGTTGCTTCGAAAGACCATTTAATTTTTGTTTGGGATTATTAGATCCTTCTAAATATGTAAAGAGAGGGCATATAATGTTTGAAATATGGAGCAAACTGTTGCTGTAGACATTAAGGGAGCCTATGAATGTGAGTAATTGTTTTATAGTCCTTTGGAAGTGTTATACGTGATATATATTCTGTCCTATTGTTGCTTGGTAGTAAAGAGTTGTGAGATATATCATATCCTAAACATAGTATAAGTATTACTTAGTAGTATTAAGATATAGGAATTTTGTTTGCAGAATTTCATGACCTTGAAAAATGTTGTAGCTTTAGCTCCGCCTACTTTCCTCCAAAAAGTATTATTTACACCCATGATACATATGACGTATAAGTGACGTCATAAAACCTATTATTATATTTTATATATATATATATATATATATATATATATATATATATATATATATATATATATATATATATATATATATATATATATATATATATATATATCGAAAACGGGAAATTCGAAACATAATCTGGTACAAAGTTATTAAATTTGGCAACTGTCTTTGCCGTTTTTGTTTATTTAAAAATGGCAAAGAAACCTGTTCGTGATTGGTCATGAAAACAAAAACTATCTGTTATTGGAGTCGGGCTACCTAATGACGTAAAAAAAATAATTAATATTTTATTTAAATAACAAGCATTATTTTACATATTATTTCTACAAAAAAGATTTAATTAGATTTTAAATGATTAAAAGAAATACAATTTGCTTCATGAGGGTGTTTATTAAAAAAAAAAAAAAATAGGCATACACAAAAAGTGCATCACTGTCAATCAGAAAATTATAACATTTATTAATCCTACTAAGTAATACTTATACTATGTCCTAAATAAATGATGTGAGTTTGTGCAATTTGGTATATATTTGGATTTAAGCGAATATTAAATTCAATGAGATGTTTAAAAAGTGTTGCATGTTTTCATGTGTGTGTCATGATCTTCTGAATATACATTTATGTTGTCAACATAAGTGAATGTGTTATTGATATCTTTTGCAATATCATTCATGAAGCTCACAGAGATGGGGTTGCTGCTTGCAAGATAGTTGTATTTGTAGTTTCTGAAAGGAGTGACCATAACTAAATATTTTTGAGATTTTTTCATGCACAGGTATATAATAACCATCTCTGATATCTGATGTAGTAAAAGTTTTGCATTATGTTGATGGTTTAAAAAATAAAATAAATTTGGCATGCTATAATTATCTTTAAGAACTCTTTTACTGTAATATAAAAATATATAAGAATCTCAAACCTCACCCAGACTTAACCGATATGCTCAATCTTACATATACTCTACTGGTAAAGTCTGGAACACACACTCCCTTTATCTTTTTTCCCCGACTTCCTTTGACTTGCAACACTTTCAAGCGCTGTGTGTCTGGACACCTCGGCCTCTAATGATCAAGATAGGACTTTCCAACTCTGGTGGATATTGGTAGGTCTCCGCGGCCTTTGCCCACCGAAGGAGATATATATAAAAAAATAATATATATATATATATATATATATATATATATATATATATATATATATATATATATATATATATATATATATATATATATATATATATATATATATATATATATATTACCTTTATTTACAGAAGAGTCTTTAAAATCTGGTGATGGCTGAGGAATTCGAAAATAACAAGACACTGAGCCAGACTCATGTAAGCAATAAAGAACATCTCTTTGATAGCAAGAAACAACCTGAAATGGATTACCAAGAATTTCAAATATGAATTTATTGATTCTTAATTTACAAACAAGATGGCAGTAGAAAAAGCATTGATAAACCAAAATCATATAAAAATAATCTCCATGAAACAGAAAGGACACATACACCTATATAAAATTTGTGAGAATTTTGCTGAAAATGAAGTATGTGGCACCTTACACAAATACCCTGGATTTGAGTCAAGGACTTGGTACATCAGTATATATATATATATATATATATATATATATATATATATATATATATATATATATATATATATATATATATATATATATATATATATATATATATATATATATATATATATATACCTTTTTTTTTTTTTTTACCTTCTCACCCCCACCCCTTGTTGAGGTGGCCACACTTCGCTAATGAAGCCTCCGCCGCAGTCGGTCTCGTCCAGAGATCTTTCAAAGAAGTGATGCCCCAGAAGATTTTGGGCGATATTGGAGGGACAGTAAAAGAAAGTGATCTACGGTCACCGGGGCCCTTTTGCATCTGGTAAAAGTGGAGATGTTGCCTGGTTTAAATTGAAATTGTGTTTGTAATGTTGTAAGTTTGGGTGGTGCCCGCATCTCAATCTTGCTAGTGAGATTTGTAAGTGTCTTGGGAGGTTGTTGGAGTCGGTGTTTATTTCGGGAGGGGGTTCGTTAAGGATGCTGTTTGGAGGTCTGTTAATCATATATGAATGTGTTAGTTGTGTTACTTTAATATATATATATATATATATATATATATATATATATATATATATATTATATATATATAATATATATATATATATATATATATATATATATATATATATATATATATATATATACATTAATATGAACAGGTATGCAGTAAAATGCCAATCTGACAAGATTTTTAAAATTGATTACATTGTAAAACTTATTATTTATTTCACATCAAAATTTCTACACTTCTTCACAAATTTATACCAATGAAATTTGAGTCAATTAATTTTTACCAACATAGACTTTCGCTGAGACCTTTCAAAATAGGAATTCATAGCCAAATAAAGTCTGGAACAATAAGTGAAAGTGAATTTTCAACTTGTAAGATACGAGTATAATTTGAGGTTTTTGCAAAAATGAGTTTTTATCAAATAAAGAGAAAGGAAAGCTATGTAGCAACTAACTAATGCAGAAATAGGTTATTACATATTAATTTTGTCAAATAGAGAAAAAAGGAAAAATATGTAGCAATTAACAAATGCAGAAATGTTATTACTTATTACATATTAATTTTTTTCCAAAATTTTAAATGAAGTGTATTTAAATGAGCACTAACATCAAAAAGAAAGAAAGAAAGAAAGAAAAAAAAATCCTTTTCTTATTCATACCTTATCCTTCTTTATTTGCGATACCTGCTCTCAATCTGTTTGAAGTTTATCAATGGACTCTTCTTAAATTAATATATACATAACAAGCAAATAGCAACAAAAAGACCAATGAAGAACATCATATTAATTATAACTTTATAAATAAGGTTTTTAGAAAACCTTACTATTTCCAGTCATACAAATTTGATACAAAAGTAATAACAGAATAATGACACAACCAACTATCAATCCAGAAAATAAACATACATGCCTTAATTACAAATGTTAATTGCACAATTTAAAAAATGTTATAGCAAAAACGAAACTTTATTTTTTGAAATGAGAAAAAGTTAATTTTGTTTTATGGCTTCGCAATTTTAATCTCACATGAATTGAGATAAATTTATAATTTTATTTGCTACCAATTCCATTCCTTATCTTCATTTATCCAGATTCTCTATTCGTTTTACACAGCTCCTTACTGCTTTTTTTTAATACTGGCTCTATATAAGCATATGCTATTTAAGCTTTATCTTCTCTTTTTAGCTTATTTTCCTTAAATTATTATCATAGTAAAAGGAAGCAGCAAAAAAGCATTTTGTTTTATTCTAACGAAAATATAAAGAATAAATATACTGAAAGGAATTAAGGCTCAATTAAGTGTGTAACACTTTTATTTAATAAAGACATTAAATACCAAAAAATTACAATAAAAACATATGACTTATTGTACATTGATGGCACCATTATCAATCTTGATTGATCGAGATTTTGGCGTATCAATTGACTTATACATCAATTTTAATTTCGAATTCAATAATTACATTTAAGTGCATGACAGAGAATCAAGAGAAACATTTATTTACAGGGGGCTCTGACAGCCGTACTCCCCAAACCAATGAGTTGCGGTGAGTAGAATTTTTCATTACATATTGATATTTATAAAATATCAATTTTAATATATCGTTCATCCCTAGATTGAAATATTGGTCTATCAAAATTTGTAATGGTGTTATTGATGTACGATAATTCGTATGTTTTTAATGTGACATTTTTAAGTACTTGGTATTTCTATTGAATAAAAATGCATTGTCATGCTTCTTTTTTTTTTTTTTTTTTTTTTTTTTTTTTTATTTCGTCTTTATATTCTCACTGGAGCCAAAAAAAAAAAAAAAAAAAAAAAAAAAAAACTCAGTTCGTTCTTATTGATATCATTATTTCGTCAATGTTTTTCCTTCCTTCCTTTGTAAATTAAGTTAACCTGTAACCTGTTCTTCACTCACTCATATTTTTAAAATATTCAGTGTTTCATTTATTTATCGTATTTTTTAATTTCATTGAAGTTACAAATTATATATATTGAAAAGAAGTTTCATTATATTTTTTTCCCCCCATGATAAAATGAAATAACAGGTATAAATAAATTGGTAAAATCTGAATTTGAAAGACAAAGAAATACATTATTATACAGTCACGAAGTCTAGAAAGAAGTCAGAAAAAGATTAAAAATAAGAGTGAATAAAGCAAGAACAAATATATAGAAAAATTAACATCATCTGATCATCCAAAAGGATAGTATAAAAGAAACTTAAAATTGGTCTCCCATATTTATGGGTAAGTAGAAAAATGAATAAGTTTGTTGTGGTATAACAAATTTTAAGGAGAACATTGTTAAAACAAAAATTTAAACAATAAGTAAATAAAAATGAAGAAACAATAAACTTATTGAAAGGAATTGCATTAAATATAAAGTATAAGTTCATTAGAATAAATTTCATTAAATATATTAAATTTTTAAAATAAGTAGCTTCTAATAAATTAAAGTTTATTAACTTACTAAGAAAAAAAAGAGAATATGTTTAAAGAATTTAAGGAAATAAATTAAGGGGAGAAGGTAATGTTCTTGTTTGCTTTGTTTTAAAGGAACAAGTTTTGGAGTACAAGATACAAACCAGACCAGGGGATCAAATTGGAACAAGGATACCAGACTAACAACATCAAGACCTAGTCTTATCGTAACCACCTTTTCAGGATTGTCCTTGGAGGATAGTTGAATTACAATTGGGCAGGGTCAATAATACCCTTCCAAAGAGAAAATATTTGCCATTCTTCAAGGAATGACTACCTCCAAGGTAAAGGAGTAAATTTTATTGTAAAGTTTCAAAAGTTATTACCATCAAAAATAGGGTTTTGCCAAAAATCAGGTTGATCAAGTGGTAAGACATTTCTGGAATTGATTTAATATTGAAATTATCAGTTATTTATTAATGAATTTTTTTTTAGCATTATTATCACTAATTTAATATTTCAAATATTACATTTTTTAAGTTTTTGTTATCAGTCATCTTAATTTAATACACAAATTTTAAAAATAAGAATAGATAACATATATAATTTATTCAATTAAAAAAAAATATTAGTTAATTAGATGAGGCTTCTTTATTTAAATTTTAGGTGTAGGGTTAACCATTTGGAAATTGAAGTTGTAAATAATTAAAATAATAATTTTTACTGTTTGTCTTATTTGACATATAAATATATAATTTCTGTCTACGTAATTTAAGTTCAGAGTTGAATCTTCTTGAGGTATTGCATCAGGTATCAACGGTTCGTGAGTACTAAGTTCCTTGTTTTTCCCCAACTTTATTAATTGGTATAACATTTTTGCAACCTAGCAGTGGAGCTGGTTTTCCTTGAGGATAAGGACATAGAAGGATCACCTCTATCACACATCATTTCAAGGTTCATCTCCGGGCTCTATTTAGACCGTGAGGAGACGCCTTGAAAAACACCAGAGCCAGCCTGGAGGGCCAGATTTATCACTGCTGGTGTTTCTAATGTAAGTAAAACTCTCTTACATAAATTGATAGCAGAGCGTAGTTAATCTTTAGGGTTGGCTTGCTCTGTTGTGGGTGTTCTGTCACCCCTTTTCCTTGATTTAGGGAGATAAATCCCACAAAATTTTTAAGGGAGATTGATCCCATAAATTTCCAAATAGTTTTTGTACTCACCGTGATATTCGTTGATTTAACTTAAAAAATTTCTAATTTTAGGGATTCAAATCCCATATTCGTGAACAAAGTATTGTACTCGCCAAATCTTTAAAATTTTTATCAACAAATATGCCTGATGATATGAATTCACAACTTGAAGATCCTAAGACCCCTTTATCAGAGGAAAATCCTCATTTTATTAAATTAGACTGTCATTTAAATAACTATAATTTGCCTTTTTAACCCCGGCAGGCAAACCCCAGTTTTTCCTGATTTTTTTTTTATATATATATATATATATATATATATATATATATATATATATATATATATATATATATATATATATATATATATATATATATATATATATATATATATATATATATATATATATATATATATATATATATATATATATAAAGAGAAGAAAGAAAAAAAAAAAAAAAAAAAAAAAAAAAAAAAAAAAAAAAAAAAAAAAAAAAAAAAAAAAAAAAAAAAAAATTTATTTTTTAAAAATAAAATATTATATATATATATATTATATATATATATATATATATATATATATATATATATATATATATATATATATATATATATATATATATATATATATATATATATATATATATATATATATATATTATATCCTAAAAACTTATAATTACTTTGTTAAGTGCAGATAATCCTCTATCAACTGAAATGATGCCAACTGTCTGATTTATATTTAGGTCAAGAATTAGTACCTCTCGGGGATAAAGAATCAATAGCTGATCATGAACTGCTTGATGGAACATTAACTGAAGAATTTCATTTGAAGGACTTGTCTCTTCACTTCTATTTAGGGAAAGATACTATTATAGGAAGGTGGATATATATATATATATATATATATATATATATATATATATATATATATATATATATATATATATATATATATATATATATATATATATAATATATATATATATATATATATATATATATATAATCCTCTGGTGGGCAAAGAACAGAGGCCTAACTAATATCCCAAGAGTTGGGGGAATATCAAAATCAAAGTCAAGTTTATGGCTGACATGACCAGATACAAGGAATTTAAAGGTGCACAAGTCAAAGTAAGTTGGAAAATAGATAAAGGAATTGTGTTCCAGACTTTAACAGTAGAGTATATATATATATATATATATAATATATATATATATATATATATATATATATATATATATATATATATATATATATATATATATATATATATATATATATATATATATATAGACTTTGTAGATTTAAAGTAGATATGATGATTAATTGAATACTAGGCAAAAATAACAATAATGATTTCTAATATGATTTGTTCAAATATGATCTTATTTTTTAAATTGTTAAAAAATTTTTCTCTGTATAGCAACAAACTGCTCTCAATGTCTAAGCACAGAGTTCCAAATATTAATTAAAATATTCCATGGACTTGTATGACAATTTTCTCTTATTGTAATCTTAATTGTTCAGGTATATCTTTCTTTTGTAATAAACTTTATTCTTAAGGTGTTCCAATAAGAAAAATTCATATTGTGTTAATTATGCAGAATGTTAAGGGTATTCATCATTTTATTTCAAAAGAGTGAATCTTTTGCTACTTGAGACTGGAGTCAGCTTGCAAAAATAAAATAAATTTCAGGTTCCTCTTCATCTCATTTTTTCTTGCAATTTACTAAAAATGTTATCTTCAGCTTTGCGCCTTTCTCTTTCTCTTGATAACTGTCTTACCCTCTATTGTAGAGGAACTCTTCACTCAAATATTCTCTACCAATTTCACTTTAGACAATACTAGTGACACTCCTATTTCATCACTCACTCTAACTCCTTATTCTTAATGGCATTATTTTTAATATATGAAAACAGTGACGCTAGATATACTGAACGCCTTCAAACTACCTGGCACAAAACTCTAATTTCTAAACTTCCTTTTTCGGCTTTTTTCTCTTGTTTGTTGACTGTCACAATTCATACTTTAAATCTATAAAGAGTGGTCTTCTTCACGGTTCTACCCTATTACCAATCCTTTTCCTACATATTACTAGTGATAATACATGATTAATTACTTGTTATAAAATTTACAATTTTCAAAACTTGGAATGTTATATAATGTATTGTGTCATGTATAATTTTAATGGGCTCAAAGGACGATTTCGTCTCCCCAGAAGCCCATTTCAGTTTAGTATCAAAATATGTAAAGTACACGATATTTGTATATGTAAATTTGTAACTGAAAAAATGAATAAAGATTAAAGATTAAAGATCATCTATCCATTCCTTTGCTGATGACTCTACCTTTCAATACTTTTTTTCATTTTAAAAAATAACCAACCAAAATGCAATTGAACTCATGTCTGGAGGGTGACCTTGGAGCAATTAACCTCTGATCTTTCTCGAATTTCTAATGGGTTCATGGAGAACATGATTATTTTCAGTGACTCAAAAACCTAGTTCCTCCGTCTTTCTATACATAACGATGTTTCAAACAAATTTGACTTCTACTTAGTAAACATACAACTAAAACCTTTGGCTGTTCATAATTTTCTTGGTATTTCTTTTTCTCATGAACTTTTTTAAAAGGATCACTTGATTTTTGCATACCTCCTCTACTGAGATGGGCTCTCACAACACGTCGTTTTACAGTCTTTATATATATATATATATATATATATATATATATATATATATATATATATATATATATATATATATATATATATATATATATATATATATATATATATATATATACATATAAAACATCATTGTTTAAAGTTTGCTATAGGGGAATCGAACCCAGGCCCTATAGCACAAAAGCATAAGAGTTTTACCACTACGCTACTGGCGGTTCAAAAGAGAAATCCAAAGAGGAGGCTTATGAATTCACAAGAGCAACCTCCAAGGATTTCTCCCGACCGCGCTTGAGCGTGAGGCAAATGACCCAGGCTCGGCCCCTACTTTCCTCTAGCAAACTAAATAGATAGATCAACAATTAAGGTCTGCTAACTTTTAATTGTTGATCTAAACCTCCGCATGTTAGAAGCTAGGTAGAATCATGAAAGGTTGCGCCACTTGACACACATCCAACATCAGGATCATTTCCAAAGGACTTTGGCGGCAACTTTCTGTAACATGGAAAAGCATGTGCAGAAATGTCTTGATGTTTCAACACTTGTTTTATGTCAGAACGATTTTCACACATCAAGGTTTTCTTGCAGCAAATTTTATTAACTTACTCGTATTTTGATATCTAGAAGGACATATCTTGGTCCGAGAGCAAGTGTGAACACCCTGTAGCATCTTCAGAACATTAATTTTAAAAATTTTAATATGTGAGAAAATGGACAGACATGCAAATTTCTGGTATTTTAAACTTGGAGCTCTTAAATTGTGATGCAGAAATATTTTCTCAAGTTTCTGGGTTAATACGATTTCGTCTTAGAGAGTATATGTGGCCCCCACTTCTAAATAGCCTTTCATTCTTAATAAAAGAGAGTGGAGTAGAAATATTTATAAACCAATATATGTAAATTAATCAGCAAAACAATCCCCAGAAAATTGACGATGACGATTGAGAAAAATTATATATATATATATATATATATATATATATATATATATATATATATATATATATATATATATATATATATATATATATATATATATATATATATATATATATATATATATATATATATATATATATATATATATATATATATATATATATATATATATATATATATATATATATATATATATATATATATATATATATATATATATATATATATATATATATATATATATATATATATATATATATATATATATATATATATATATATATATATATATATATATATATATATATATATATATATATCGGGAGAAACAAACAGTCAAATCCATATATTATTATTCATTGGAACTGTAAGTTCACTTAAACTAGAAGACTTACCTTTCCAAACTATTTTAAATAAATTCAATATAATTTTATATTCATTTTCTTAAATTTTGAAGCATTTTCCACAAGTTTTGTATTTTTTTTCTTAAGAATGTTTTCATATATTTACTATGAAAATAACTTTGTAACAAAAAAAACTAAAAAAAGAAATAAAAAATTATTCACTAACTTGGCTTTAAGTTCCCCTGCAACAAGTCCTCTGACTCGTTTCCTTAGAGTATTTGATCTCTCTTTTTCGTCTCCAAGACCAGAAATTGAAGATCCTCTTGCTGGGCTTTGATTTGGCGAGGAAATGTAAAAACGATTCCCATTGGAACTTGGAGTCTTTGATAAATTGAAATCATCCACAAATAAGATACATGACTGGCACAAAACTGAAATGAAGGATACAGTATATGTTTAACAAGCGATTATTAATATACTAGTTTCTTATTAAATATAAATTTTAAAAATTTTACGACATTTTGCTAGTTTTCATATATTTGTAATTCCTGATTTTCAGTAAATTTTTACAATATAAATCCAAGTCTTAATCCAAAACATAAAGGAAGATATATTACAATACATGGTGCTTGGAAATGTGTAAGTAGAAGGGAGTTTGGAAATAGAACAAGTGAATAAATTTTACCATGTTAAGTCAAGAGTCAAAAACGATTGCAAGAGTATATATATATATATATATATATATATATATATATATATATATATATATATATATATATATATATATATATATATATATATATATATATATATATATATATATATATATATATATATATATATATAGGGACCGACCGGGGTTGGAATTTGGCCGGGGCCGGGGCCGGGGTCACCCAAATTTGGCCGGGGTTTCCTAAAATTTGTAAAGAGGTCAAAAGCACTGAAATTTAAGGTTAAGAAAATTAGATATAAGGTTTATTTAATTGTAAGGAAGGAGTAGAATAGCCAACATTCACTTAAATTAATGATTATATGCATTTTCCCTAAAAAAAAAATTCAAAAAATTAGTTTTGTATAGTTAAAGTTTAAAAAAAGTACAAAAATTAAAAAAAAAAAAAAAAATATTCTAATTCATAATAGTGATTCAACAGGTTTACTTAAGTAAGACCCTAAGGTAAAGTTTGAAAAAATGTAAGATATAAAATTATCAATTTAACCTGTATTTATACATATCATTGTTATTTTATTGCCATGTATCAAACTTGTATCATTAAGCTGCATTATTTAAAAATTATTATTTTGTTTATACTTTCGGTCAATATAGCTAAAAGATCAGCTTCTGCAGTATTTGAATACTTTACAATGTTTCAGGATAGGCTCGAAATAGCTAAATGTTAACATCTGCAGTCAAAAAATTAGAAGAGAACCTCCGGGTGCTACAAGTAAAAAAATTTCAACCAAATCTTTTGGAGTATCTAAAATCAAAACACAAAGATGAACATTCACTAGCAGAAAAGGAGCGGTCAAAAGAAACAGAAAAGAAAAAAAATCTTAATTTTATTATATTTTGTTTGAAATTTCTTTTTTATTATTTGACTGATTGAGCTGAAATTTTCAAAGTATGTGAATTTTTTCACGAAGTTCTGAGTTGATTTCGAGCATTTTTTTGAGTCTATAACGGTTTGAAACTTATTTGGACCCAAAGTTGAAAAAAATGAATAACTGGATCAAACCACTGGTCCACATGAGCTGAAAATTTAGCTGAATACTTTGCCCCAATTTCTTGCATTGGTGGGAATAGGTTTTTGATATCACGTCTAGAAAAAAGTTATATAAGCACTTGAAAAAAAATTTGCAAAAATCGTACCCTTCTGGAGGAAAAAATTATTTATAAAGAACGCTACCTACTATTTTTTTTTGTGAATATTGTTTAGAAGAGGGCAGGGCAGCAATATTTATTTAGTGCATATTTATAATGCTCTTTGTTTGAAGTGAGATATAGCCTCTCAAACTTTGGGAATTTTTGAAATTTGGCCAAAAATGGACCTTTTTGAAGGCTATATCTCAAAACCAACGAATGTCATCGAATAAAGTACATAGAGGAATTTGTAGCCCCACCCCTCCTCTATACACACCAAAAATAGGAAATGTCATAGTTGTATTTTTTTTTTTTAATTTGTCTGAAAATGTGGATTTTTTTAGTTCAAAAAATTTTTTTTTCTATAGTTGGTCAGTTTTTGGCTTATTACATTTTTCCTATAACTCTGGAAACAAAAGTCTATTAGAGACTTTTGTATCCCATTTAATTTTGAATAAATAGTCCAATTTTCAGCTCATTCTAAAAAGTGGTTTGGCACCGCCATTCAATTAAAAAAGGGTAAAATTTCAAAAAAAAAAAAAAAAAAAACTTTTAACCGTAATAGACTCGGAAAAACGCTAGAAATGGACTTTTCTTACCGGTAAAAAATCTATATAACTGAAAGTTTCAGCAGAATCGGCTGAAAATTAAAAAAAATAAAAAATAAAATTTTAAGTATAATTTGCCATTTTAACCCCGGCCGGCAACCCCGGTTTTCCCTGATTTTTGGCCGGGGCCCCGGTCGGTTCATATATATATATATATATATATATATATATATATATATATATATATATATATATATATATATATATATATATATATATATATATATATATATATATATATATATATATATATATCAGAGGTGGGCGCGCAAATTTTAAACGTTAGAGAGCAAACGCAAAAGCGCAAGTTATAAAAACTTAGTGCGCAAGCGCAAAAGCGCACATTTTTTTCAAAAATTTAGTTCGCAAACGCAAATGCGCACATGTCGGCAAATAAAATGTTTAAGGCGCAAATTTAGGAGAGCAGCAAAAAAAATATAGCGCAAGTATGTAAAGATGAATTATTTTTAAATTTTATTTGAAAGATGCAAATATATTACGAAAAATGAGAAAGATTTTAATCTTATTTATTCCAATTATTTACGATCTCTTCCTCCTCGTAGCTATCCTCTTACATTCTAAACAGGGTCATATTCCCTTTCATAAAGATAAATTTTTCGAAATTGCTTGATGCCATAGCTGCCCTCTTTAGTCTTAAAATATCAGTGCCCTGACTAAACAACCTCTCCACGTCCGCTGAACTGGCTAATGGGGTATTATACTTAATAAACAAGTCCACCCAGACCTCCTGGTATTCATACGAAAACAGGTTCCTAGTGAGAGGGGTACTATGGTGAACATTTACTGCAACCCAGCTATCCAAAGTTTGTCCCAACTTTTCCTCCATAGGTGTCTGTGTCTGCTGGATATATGGGGCCTTCAGTTTCTGAAATATTTAGAAATGGTATCAAGAACTCAAATCTTTTTTAAGTTTCATTTGAACATTATGTCAGTGTATTGTGAATATATATATATATATATATATATATATATATATATATATATATATATATATATATATATATATATATATATATATATATATATATATATATATATATATATATATATATATATATATATATATACAAGAGATACTTAAAGTTTGTTCTAAATTATAAAAATAACTCACCTTAAATGGGCCCATTTCAGACTCAGTCCAATCACCTTCAGTACCTTGATGTGGAGGAGTAAAATTCGATGCAATATTACACTTTATGTCCTTCAATATCCTCATTTTGACAGCTGGATACTTCCCCTGATTTAAACTACGTACCACGACGAGTTTGAAGTGAAGGTGCTGGGCTGTTGCAATAAGCAAATCAAAATCATCATAGATACTGCTCAACCTCAGTTCAAGGCCCTTTTCTTTCCCTTTGTTTGACTTCGGTTGCTTTAGCAAGTAGCTGACTAAGTTTTTGGCATAGTTAAATTTTTGCATCTCTTGTTGCATTTCCACGTGATTGTTCTTAATGAGGAAGAGGTTAGGCAATAGAATTCCCACGCACGTATTCTTCTCATCCTGCAACATATCCAAACTAACAGCAATAGGCGTCATTATTTCGATGTACTCAGCAATTACCTCATTATCAGTTTTATTAAATACTGGAAGACAAAGCTTTTGTTCCATACAAATGTTGTTGATTTGTGTTATGCTACCATCAAGGTTCTTAAGCCAGTCTTTCATAAAATCGTACAGGTAGTTCCAGCGAGGAATACTTGCTGTTTTAAGCTTTGTTCCCAACTCCTTCTTGATTCTCGCAGCAGTTGTAGCTTTCCTATTTCGGGCATTCGTCAATGCCTGTACTTTGACAAGCGTCTTATTAAATGGATCCTTGGCACCAGAGGACCAGCGAGGAACTTTCGAAACATCCCTAGTAGCCAAGATGTTTAATGTGTGGGAAATGCAACGGCGATGTTTAAATAGGCTAAGGACATCATGTTCTTCAAGCAGATTTTCAAGCTGGAGAGGTTTTGTCAACAGAACCTCTAGGTCACTAATTTGCTCCATCTCTTCAGGCGTAACCACTATCTCTGGAATCGGTACCTGCTCTTCTTCCTCTTCGTCACCCGTTACTGCATGAGCATCCACCCGAAAGGCTGCACAGAAATTTGCACCGTTATCTGTTATACTGCAGACAAACTGAAGATAAAATTTTTTAATTTAGTGGTTTCCTTATTAATTTGGAGCTATATATTTTTTTCAGTATTACGTTATTATTTCATATTGATTTTTACTGATCTTATGCTCCAGGTAAAATTGTTGATGGATATATATCGATATTGATATTTTTTCAATAGTATCGAAAAAATATCGATATTTTCCGCTGATATATTGATATATAGATATTTTATCCTTAGAATCGAATCAACGATATATTTTTTTTAATTCTAAATATTTTGAGCAGTTTTCTTTTTTTTATAAAATAGCTTTTAAGTAAAATGTGTGTATTTTTCAGGCGCGTCCAAATTGCATGATGGGGACATTTTGTCTGATTCAGGAGGAGGAGGGGAGCAGATCAGATCATACAAGAGAAGAAGTAGAGGCCTATAGGCATATTATAGGGGAAAAACAATATTCATAAAATATACCTATTGCATATTTTACTTTTCAAATTAGATATTTATAAAAAGTAATGAAAGAATCCAATATATTACAGGACAATACTAGTTTTGATGTTTTGGTTAAATCTTTAATTAAATTTTAATTTAATCTGAAATTAGAAATGTTTAAGTTTATATAAGAAGATTTTCTACTTTATGCGAAGTTTTATTCCCTCTGTAAAATCACTTCCACTGCTAATTCAGGGCCATGATTAGTGTTTACTTTAAAAAAGTAATATATATATATATATATATATATATATATATATATATATATATATATATATATATATATATATATATATATATATATATATATATATATATATATATATATATATATATATATAACTATATTTTTTTAAACCGGTATTATCGAGGGCAACTTGATATTTTTTAAAATATTGATCATCGATATTTTTTTTATTATCGGCATCCCTAGTTAAGTTTTAACTTTTAATCACCCTTTACCGCGTAAAAGTAATAAAATTTGGCTGATTAAATAAGAAATTGAAATATAAGCCCAAAATGTTTTTTTTTTTTTTTTTAAGAAAAATGACGTAGCACAAATTGGTATGCGCGATTTTCAAAAAACTTGCTCAAAAGCGCAAATTATTTAGATAGAGCGCAAGTTTACGCTCTTAAAAAAGTTGTTAAGAGCAAATGCAAAAGCGCACATTTTCGAAATTTCGCGCAAATGCAAAAGCGCAAATTGCGCTTTCATTTGCACTTTGCCCACCTCTGATATATATATATATATATATATATATATATATATATATATATATATATATATATATATATATATATATATATATATATATATATATATATATATATATATATATATATATATATATATATATATATATATATATATATATATATATATTCAGTTACTAGAAAAGACAAGATAATCAGTCATAGTGGGAGAGTAGATGAGATGAAAAGCCCTTAATTTCACCTATTCAAGAAAAACTGAATTAAACTACTATAGATATGGAACGAACAGTCTATACAACTCTCTAGGGAGGACAACACTCTTGTATAGAGGAAACAACTAGTGTAGTCTGTAACTTCCAATTTGAAGTTCTGTAGAGATGTTTTTTTCAGTTTTTGTAGTTTGAACTTATCAGCAAGAGTCTTGAAGAGTTTGGTATTCCAATTTCAATGTAAGAATGGTGAAAAATTGATGGGAAATATCATCTAGAAAGTATTGCGCTGCATATTTTTGAGAAATTTTTAGTGGAAAACTGCATGTAAACTATACAGTTGGTGGAAATTATAAAAAAAAAAAAAAAAAAAAAAAAAAAAAAAAAAAAAAAAAAAAAAAAAAAAAAAAAAAAAAAAAAAAAAAAAAAAAAAAAAAAAAAAAAAAAAAAAAAAAAATAGTTACTTTGGATATTAATTTTCTTTATCTTAGGGAAAACGCTGCAGCTTTGGTAAAGGAAAAGTTTTATTTTGGATTTAATGTTTATTTTGTCATTTCATTTTATTTTTATTTATACTGTAAAAGGAAATAATTTTTTGATTTTACAAGGAGAAAATTTTATACATTTTTATATTAACTGAGTATATAAAGTATTATTGATCTCCATTCATTTAATTTTATTATTTTTACTGTGGAAAGAATTTTTTTTGTAATAAACTAAAAATTCATTTAGATTTATTTCAAACCTCCAATTCTGAAAGACAGTGGTAGCACTGTCGACGGCTCGGCATCAGCTAAATCAGCGGGAAACGAAAGAAACTGCCACAAAGCTCAATTAACTCTAAAAAAGCAAATGTGCCAAAAGAGCTTAGAACAATGGCAGAAGTTCATCTTTGAATTTTTCTTCAACAAATTGAATTTCAGAACAAGGTAGATTTAAGTTTTTGGATATTGAGAGCTGCAGTTTTCCAAAACTGCCCAAAAGGAAGTAAAAAATGCTTCTGACACTTGCAAAACTTATCAATGTGAACAAGAATTATCCATCCTTGTAAACATAAAAAAAAAACAAGGTACAATAATAAAAACTCCAAAGACAGGATCTAAATTGCTCAAACATCAAATAACACGAATCAGATGATGTATTAAAAAAAAAAAAAAACTACTATTTGTTTCAAACCTGAAGTGAAAATATTTTCCAATAAAATTTTTTTGCCTTCCTAAAAAGATTATTAATTTTCTCTGTTACTGTTTTTATTATTTCATTCAGTTTATTTTTCTATTCATTATTTTGCTAATTTTATGTTTTTTTTTTAAAGTTCATTTTTCAAAAATAATCCATACTTCAAATTCCTTCAAGTCATTAGTTTTATTCAAAAGATACTTACATGCCATTTTATTTGAGTGGAATGGATCAAGTGAAAAAGTAAGAAGGGTCTCCGTGTAGGATTTTTTCCAAACTTTTGTGCTATGGCGTGTATCCCATAGAACAACAGAGTATGGGGGATGCAAAGCCAACAAAAGGTATTCACTTCCATCTTGGCCTCCTAACCATTCAAGCTCTGAAATAGAAAATATATACTTTTTAAGTATTTAACCATATAAAAAGGCATTATTAAAGTTTCCATTCTCAGCTTACAATTGATCATGAGTTTCACTGACTATTTCATAATTCAAATGCACTGATTGAAGCATTACCTTTCAATTTTTCATACACAAAAATATTAAAAACAAATTAAACAAATGAAAATAGAGAAAAAGTTCTCACACCAATTAGTAACCATCAGTTGCAATAATTATACCCTATTTCTTAAAAAATGTTTTCATAAAAAATAAAATAAAAAAAAACTTCAGGTAAATTTCAAATTAAAATTAATAACATTACATTTCCCTTAAAAAGATTTTTAAATGTGATTTAGTGTAATGCAGTATCATTTAATCAGAAATCCTTTTTGCTAAAGATAATATCTATTCATATGGAAAAAGAATAAACTTTTATTATTTAACATGCTGTTGCCACACTAAAGCATCAAACTTAAAAATAATGTTGTTCCTTTTTCCATCATGAAGTATAATGAAAAAAATAGTCGTAACTAGCTATTGAAGAGCTCGGTTATGAACTTGACTAAATTTTTTCTTGGCTAAGTTCCATTTTCAGTACATCATATATATATATATATATATATATATATATATATATATATATATATATATATATATATATATATATATATATATATATATATATATAAATATATATATATATATATATATATATAATATATATATTAAATTAAAAGTTATGAATTATTATATAGTTTCCTTATGTAGTGTTCCAGACTTAGAATAGGAAATATAAAAACACTGTATTAAAAGAACATAAAATAGTAGCGAAAGAAAAATTAAAGTAAAGAGACATCTCTCTGTAGTAAAATAACTTTTATTTTTTACATAGAGAAGAAATATTTAAATATTCATTGGAAATCAGTTACCACCTAAATTTAAAAGTATAAACACTCAAATTTTATTTACTGGAGAAAATAGTGAAAAATACATTTAAACTATTAAATTATTGAAGAATAAGATAGTCATACATTATGAATAGGTTTAATTAAGTAAAAAATTATAAATGAAAAAACCAAAAGGTGAATATAAAATATATTCATTTAAGATTTAATCCTTTCAGAGGAAATTACCATTTATTCACAGAAAAAATGAATAATTGATGAAACGGAGTAAAATAATTTATTTATTTTTTTAAGGTAAAAAACAGGAGTTTAAAAATGAAAAATTTCACAATTAAAATGAGAAACATCTTAGAAGATGTAAAGCCTAAATTATCAAAACTAAACTGCTCGGTCTCAGATTTCTACTGTTATTAAAAATAAATATATATTAACTTATGTATTAAACAAACAGTTCAGTTACTAATTTAAAAAACAAAACAGTAAAAGTAATCATATAAAAAAAAATGTATTATTGTTTATAATATTGTAAATTGGTGTGCTTCTATTAAGTTTAATTTTATGTAATTCTGGTCTATTTGTTAAAACTTTTGTAGGAAAACAAGCTTTTGTGAATTCATAGAAATTTTATTAAAAAATGATGACTTTCGCAATAATAATAATAATAATAATAATATCCCTAAAAATCAATTACCAATCGATATTAGAAAGGAGAGAATACAGAAAGTAACTATTATTATATATCAAATATAATTTTATGGTAAATTAAATTCTTTTAAAAATTAAATAAATTTCAGGAATCAAAATTGAAATAAAAGTTAGAAAATTTTAGACTTATTTACCAGAAATTTGTCTGTTCCCATCCTGCAATGTTGCAACTACATCTCCTTGATAAACATTCCATACATAAATAACTCCATTTAAATCTGCTGAAGCCAATACCAATGTATATGGAGCACTAAGTTGATGGTAATGCTGTGTTCTCCTCCATTTAATCTAACATATATATATATATATATATATATATATATATATATATATATATATATATATATATATATATATATATATATATATATATATATATATATATATATATATATATATATATATATATATATATATATATATATATATATATATATATATATATATATATATATATATATATATATATATATATATATATATATATATATATATATATATATATATATATATATATATATCAGGGTTTCAACTAACGTGCAACAAAGGAATATCTCCGTAATGATAGGATTTATCAGGAAACTTGTAAGGATAAAAGGTGTGTTAATTAAATCTTGTGTTATTTGAGGAAAACAAATGTTATGGAGCATGTGCAGTATGCGAATTGCGCATAAATCTCCAAATTTTCAATGAAACCGTATGGTTTCGATGGCGAAATTGCATTCTGCAGCAGAATTTATGTAGGGTTTATAAAGTCATTCATCTACATCCAAAGTATAATTAACACGCAATCCCCACGGAAAGATACGTGTTGATGCTTAGGGAAATAGAGACCAAAAAATGTTAGTTGTAATAGGTTCAGAACATGGCAAATGAGGGCCGAAACCCCATATAAAGAGAACTTACTTATTAGATGCTATTAATAGTACATAATAGTTACAATGAACAGTTATAGGAGATAATGAAAGGATTTATAACTATGTAGCAAATCTGTTTATTTACAGTACATATGTAAGTTTTCATATTGCATAGTATGAAATCCTTTACTGTAGTAAATCTCTCGCTTTCTTCACCTGTATTCATATGTATACCTTATACTAGGTGCTCGAAATGTCTGCCCTTATTACATCCGCAAAGTTTAGCCCATCTGATCCACCCTTGTCCTGTTGCCATAGCAATAGATTCTGGGTCTATATGTCAAGCTTGAGTGATTCGACATAGGAGGTCATTAACTGATGCCTTTGGGCTTCTGTTACCACTATAGACATGGTTCTTCAGATAAGCACCACAGGTAATTGTCGAGAGGAGTAAGATCTGGTGATCGAGGAGGTCATGGAATAGGACCAGGTGTTCTTATCCACCTGTTGGGGTATGTTACATTTTGTTGATGTTGTACAGCCCTTGCAGTATGTGCTGGGCATGCATCCTGCTGGTATTACAAATTCTAACGTGTATGGAGTGTACATCACAAAGAAGGTATGCAAGATTTGCTATTTATGTTTCCCTGGTAAAAGTACGGCCCAATCAGCATATTGCCTAGTAGTCCCACACCACATATTTATAAACTAACTGGTGTCATGTGCTATAAGTGATATGTAGGTTTTCCTCGACCCAATACCGATAATTCTACAAATTAATCATGCCATTGTTGGTAAATCTGGCTTCATCTGTCCACAAAATACGGTGCTGCATGTCAGGGTTATTGTCAAATGGAAACACGGGTGGGATAGGAACTGCAACCAATAATCGGGATCGCCGGGATGCAGACCGGACCATGCACAATATGTGCCCTGAAAGGAGAAATGTTATACATATGTAGAATGCATTGTACTGTATCTTTTGATATACGCAGTACCCTTCCTGTCTGTCGTAAGGTTGTTGGGTGCTCCTGCATATAAAATATAACGTCCAACTCCAGGATGATTGAAAACATTTGCACACACTGTGCATTATAGTGGCATGTGGTACCAAATGATCTGGATATTTCCATCTTTACACCTCCATAGTTCCACAGACATTTTTGCCTTCTTGAATAAACGCCTCACCATATCCGTCCATTCCTAGGTGGTATACAGATTATTAGGCATGGTGTGATCGGATTTTACAATTATAATGGTTGTATTATGACACAAGATTATACATACCTAAGTGCTGTATTGACTGTTGTACAATAATACTGGAATACTCAAGAACCCACAGAGTAGTGTGGCATACCTCTGAAATGCATCATTTAGTTGGTTAGCAATAACAATAAATGTTAGATATAGTAAATGTTATATTACACTGGAATGTGATATACTGTTTATGTGGGGTTCATATGCAGGTTTCTGACCCCATTTAGTGTTTTCCTAATAATTACAACTAACTATTGGTAGTAACCATTCCTTGCTGACACATATGATGCAAGTATCTTCTAGCGGGAATTGCAAGAAAACAAGCTTTGGATAGAGCTGACTGTTTCTATTAACCGTATATAATTCCTGCTATAGAAAGCAATTTCAATCATCGAAATCACACGGTTCCATTGAAAAATCGAAGATTCATGCGCAATTCGCATACTGCGCAAGCGCAATAACCTATAATGTTTATCACATATAAGCTCTAAGATTTAATTTGACAAACCTTTTATTCTTACAAGTTTCTTGATAAATGCTACCATTAAAGAGAGATTCCGTTGTTGCACATTAGCTGAGACACCCTGTATGTGTGTATGTATGTGTGTGTATGTGTGATATATATATATATATATATATATATATATATATATATATATATATATATATATATATATATATATATATATATATATATATATATATATATATATATATATATATATAATATGTAAGAATGTTAATTGCTGTTAGCAAAAGATTACAGTTCAATGATGACTTTCATTAGTAGACTAGAGAAGTGTCAGTGAGTAAAATAGTATCTTGAACATCAGTAGTAAAAAATTATAAATGTTGATCCTATACCTAGTTCTTCATAGGAGAAAAAACCCAAACATCAGCTCAGCGATGGTTTTATAGTTGAAGAAGTAAGGAATAGAGAAAAGTTTGAAAACAGAAATTATATATTATACTTTTCTTCTTGCATGGTTGTATGTAGATCTGGGCAATGAAGAAGTATGTGAAGATTTTAGCATTTTTTTGTTTCTGGTAAAAGGTACCAATTCTATATTCCCTAACATAAGATTTTAAAAAATAATTATACTAAAAAATTATGATAGAAGTATATAATTCTGAAGAGCAGTTTTTGCTGCTGATTTTAATAAAGGCTTTTCCTTATTTATGTAAGATAATTATGATAAGATATTACAGCTGTCAGGGGAAATTAAATTTATCTAAAAAAAAAAAAAAAAAAAAAAAAAAAAAAAAAAAAAAAAAAAAAAAAAAAAAAAGTGAGAAGCTTAAGATTTTTGAAGATGTAAAAGAATGAAACGGGTATAAAACTGATTTCATTTTAGGAATTTCATTCATAAACTTGATAATGTTGTCTTTTTTTTCTTATTAATCTATTAATATTCTTATTAATCTATTAATATAATGTTGTGAAAAACCCAAAACCAGATATAATTGTAAAAAATCAAAAATGTTTGTTAAAGAGAAGTTAAATTTCAAATGGTATAAAAACTATAAAAAACTAAAATGTGAAAAAATGAAGACTCTTGTTTAAAAATTAAATTGAAATGGTTTCAGATTTCTGAAAAAAAAAATCGTAAGAAGCAAAGACACCAGGGCTAAATAACTTATAAATGAAAAGAAAAATTCTTCAAGTTGAGAAAACAGTAATGAATTCAAAACTAGAATATTCTCTCCAAAATCAATAGTTATAAAAGGTAAAATTAGAGTAAAATAGCTAAATGATTTTAAACAGAAAAGAAATCACGAAATCCAAACCATAAACTTATTTAACCAATTTAATTATGACACAGCTTATTCTTTTATATCTTGTTGGAATTCAGAAAAAGTTATTCTTTTAAACAACTCCAAAACTTGATTCCTCTTTCTTTTTCCACAACACAATCTTCCAAATACTCAAAAGATTTTCAAAAACAACATAAATCACCTTCCATTTACATATTGTCACTTCTTTTTATCATCATCTTCATGGAATGAAAAGGAAACTTCTAAGGATTTGGGGCTCTGAAAAGTCTTTAAAACATTTAAAACATTTTTGAGCTGCTATTGTCTTTCTCAGTAGAAATATTTTTTTCCTACACAGGTGCACCATCTACCATACATTGAGAAGAACACGCACACGCACACGCACACACACACATATATATATATATATATATATATATATATATATATATATATATATATATATATATATATATATATATATATATATATATATATATATATTATATATATATATATATATATATATATATATATATATATATGATATTTCAAAATAAAATTTTTGAAAGTATACATAAGATTCCTTAATATTTCAAGGGGGGAGGTAATGAGGCAACCCTTCCTCTCCTAAGCCCTTATTTCCTATGCATGTGGATTTTTTTTACGTTAATCAATGCTAGTTTGAAAATATTTTGAAAACAAAAACCAGCCCATCATAAACAAACTTATGAAAATATAACTTAGAAATGATAACTACTAGCAATTTTGATTTAAAATGAAGAATTTTAAATTTTTTTTTTATTTGATAATTAATTTCAAATGTAAATGTTATACTTACTGTTAAAATTATTTTATTTTTGGTCAATTCATATAAGATATTTTCACAAAATATGTGAGTACTTAAAATACTTTTAGAATTACAATAAGCACCTCAAAACTTTTCTTTTCTTTAGTTTTATCACCAATTACTTGCAGATTCGTATTGAAAGCAGGGGTGTAAAATAACAGCATCAAGAAATCAAGAATAAAAATCAATCGCCAATTAACACAAATTTCCTTAATGAGCATTGACACATAAGGGAGATTAAATTCAGATGGAAGAGAATTCTACAGAACATAGATGGATGGAAAGACAATAGGAAACTAGCCTGGAATTGTCAATGTTAACAAACTAATGGGAAAATATCGAACCTCTTGTGCGTGTAACAAAAGCATCATAAAGTGATCAGTTCCCTCAAGCATTTGCAACTTTTCTATCTAAAAAGAGACACAGCACCTTCGACTCGCTGCACAGATAGAGTTAAGTGAACTGGGAAATATGGAATAGTTTAAAATCCAATGGCTTTTGACCTGACCTTATGCAAACAACAGGTAATAGAGCAGTACTCTATACAATGGCAAATGAGACCATTGTATAGTTGGAGTAACTGTGGAGGAAAAGAAAATTCAGTCTAAACAGAAATTCTTAACTTTTTTTACAGCCTCCTTTTGCAACTAGGAACTGACTGGGGCTGGAATTTTGCCAGGGCTGGAGCTCAGGCTGGGGTTGCCTAAAGTTTGTAAAGAGGCCAAAAGCACTGAAATTTTAGGTTAAGAAAATTATATGTAAATTTAATTGAGGTTTATTTAATTATAAGGAAGGAGTAGAATAGCCAATATTCACTTAAATTAATGATTATATGCATTTTCTCTGAAAAAAAAAAATTCAGAAAATTACAGATTACAGGCTTACCTAAGTAAGACTCTAAGGTAAAGTTTGCTGGGGCCCTGGACAGTCCAAATTTGCAACCACCGTGATAAAAGGTTTGAAAGATATTTTTTTGTTTGATTTTTGTTCTTATAAAGGCCGAGGACGTTTATATTGTCAACAGGAGAGACAAGAGAACCATCAGAGGAGAGGAGAAAGGAAAGTTTGGTCTTTGAGAGGAAGATTTGAAGAAGTTGGGTTTTAAAGTTGTTTCACAAGGTTGAAAATTCTCTAGATCAACAAGAACAAAATTTGAAATAAGTAGAGGAATGGAGGGTGAAGTCATAAGCAAATGAATGGATATGAGTTAGATGAGCAGTTAAGATTGTGAAAGAAAAGTAGGAATAGAGTAGGAGATGAAACAGAACCCTGAGGAGTGCCACTATTGAAAGGAAAGGAGGAAGTAATCAACCCATAATCAAGTCAATATTGAACAATATGAAAGAAAGCTGAACAAAAAACAAGCATAAACAAGAAAACTTAGAGAGCAGCAATCAATGTCATTCCAGGTTAAATAAAATACACACAAAACTAAAATATTTAATGACTTACCTTTGTTACATGAGTTTTATGTTTACTGAGTGTCTGTATTCGTTGAAGAGTTACTGGGTCCACAATAATAATAGTAGCTTGTGCACAATATGCTATGAATCCTTGCCATCCCCTAAATAAAAATATTTCATAAAGTAATAGTTTTTAATAAAGTACAATAATAATAAAAATAAAATCCTAAGTATAATAATAACTTCTAATTTAGGTAAAAGTGTAAGTTACCAATCAAGAGCATCCTTGTTCTGTGGACTCAGGGCACCAGTAATAACACGGGGCAATACTCTCTGAAGAGTTGGTGGAATAGCAATATGGTTCGTCTTATTTTCATCTTCATTTTCTGCCATTTTTATGATTACTCATTTATGATTTGAGTTTCCAAAAGTATTTTATTATTCTCAATGAAATAAAACCAATTATAGCTCAGAAAATCTTAACACACAAATTAATATTCTGAATGAAAAACTGGAAAGAAGATAAATTTTTGAGGTTGTCAATTATTTACCCCATAAAAACCAAATTTTCCTCAACTATGTATCATATTAATTCACCTTGATAAAACATTTTTTTAGCTCATGGTTGGAAATGAGTATTTTTCAAATTATATAAATACAAATTAAATGAAAATCAATTAAAAAGATGCTAATAAAGTCTGGTAAACTCAAAGGGGGAAAAAAAAAAAAAAATAAAATAAATACCTTCCACAAAATATAAATACATGGTATACAGATATATATTTATTGGGGGCTTCATATTCCAAATACCTAGATCCATGAATGGTGATGAAATATAAAAACTATCAATAGTTACTGATCAGGGATATTTTATTATTATTATTATTATTATTATTATTTTTAATATTTTTTGTCTACTAGGCTTTATTCAGACCCCCATAATTTATTTGCATTTAATTTGTATTCTTTATATATTACTGTACAATATTAAAAATGCTCATTTTGTACTAAGAACAAAACAATTACTCCCATCTTTATCTTTTCTAAGAATCTGAGTATTGGTATTGAAGCAATTACAGTAATACTATTAAAATATTTACAAATTTACCCTTTATCCCTAGTTTCTCAAATTGCCAAATTCCAATATTTCATCATAAATATTGACCTTTTTTCCACTATGGTAAACTCTATCCTATACAAACACATAAATCTTTAAAACCTCTTAAAAATCTAAAAACTAGATGCCATAACATTACAGATGTTTCTTAAACATTCATGTTCAAGGCCTGTGAAATATACTCATACTCATTAAAAACTCAAGATAAAATTCCAAATATATGAAATCTCTCCTTCTGTTCTATAATTGTCTCACTAGATTCTTAAATACCTTAAACTAGTCTTTCTGATCTGTCACCTATATTATTTGTTCCCACATGAATAATATAACCATTGCATCCTCAAAAGTATCTGATATTTCACAACTTCTAATACAGCAAAACACCAGTCTTTACCCTTGGATACCACACATACCTACCTCTCTACTTTTTTTTTTTTTTCCAATGGCAGACTTTTGTCCAAACACCATACTTAGGAGTAACCACCTATCAATTTACCAGTCCGCTCACTTGATCGAACCATTACCCACTGTTACTACTTTAAGATCTCTAAAGAATCTCGACTGTGAAACATACCTAAAATAATATTTTGTTGTTTCTGATAGCAAGCATCACCAACAAATGCCACCATTTCTAATAAAAAAAATAAAAAAGTGCTACCCTTTAAACCATTATTTTGTCTTCCAAGGCAAAATATTTTGATGAATTTTTTGTGCAATGAAACAATAGGGTCAGGAACTTCAAAATTTCCTTTATCCTCTCACTTGGGACAGTTCAGGGTGGAATCTTCTCCACATACATATATAAAATCATAACCAGAGACTGGATACTGCCTTAACTAGATTGAGAATAGGCCATACAAGATTCAACTCTCACCTTTGCAGATTTGGCATTACAAGACAGCCTTTCTGTTCTTGGTGTCCCACCATGGTAGAGGATATTCCACACTTCCTTCTCCACTGTCCAAAATATCTAGTAGCTAGATCTCTTTTGCTTCAAAGCTTGTATCCTCTAGGACATTCAGGACTTACCTTCCCCATACTGCATGATGCTACAAACACACCTCTGCAATACAAGACTGCGGTTATTGATGCTACTTGCAAATTTCTCCTCCACACTGGTGAACTTCAAAGAATCTGAAAACTGTCTTCTGAAGGAAAAGGACCATGGGCAGGGGGATTGTACTTCCATAAGACCATCAAACCCCAAGTAAGTAAACAATGGGTCAATGACATCATGGACAAATAGAAACTTTTTTCTACTAAAGGTAGACTTTACCCTTTGCAAACATTTAACTCTAATTACATAGCAGGTAAAATCTGTTTCGAAAAATGAGGGAAAACGAAATTAAAGAGAGAGAACCATCCCAAAATTTGTCTTCAGCAGTCACCACCAATAGTGTATTGATATTAACCTTGTTACCACCTCTGGACATGGACAGTGTTGCCAGATGGTCGAGTCCAACTTCAACACAGAATCGCAATAACCACCCTACGTTCTCTCTACATTCCCTACTATGTTCCGAAGTTCCCTACTTTTTATATATATATATATATATATATATATATATATATATATATATATATATATATATATATATATATATATATATATATATATATATATATATATATATATATATATATATATATATATATATATATATATATATATATATATAATATATATATATATATATATATATATATATATATATATATATATATATATATATATATATATATATATATATATATATATATATATATATATATATATATATATATATATATATATATATATATATATATATATATATATATATATATATATATATATATATATTGTAATATATCCTTATATTTTGTTTCTTAGTAGATAAAAGTATCTATGGCTTTCAAAATATCAAAATATACCCTAACTTAAAAAATCTTATATAAAATGGCAACATTTAACATGTATTTTGACTCTTGTTAAATACTCGAGATACGATAAGCCAGAGGATAGGGCTTGCCTTATTTAACTTGAACAGTGTAAGTCTCTTTTTTATAATTATGATTTAACGTTTTCTAACTAAAATACTCATCAAAGGCTGAAGAGTCTTCGATAAGATGAGTATTGTCGCATTTAACTATTTTAAATTACTTGTAGCCATATGGTCGTTATATATAATTTTATCTTTAGGGTAGAAATCTTTAGAGCTTTGT